>DWME01007530.1:0-12540 GCA_018244795.1 Parelbella ahira ahira
CTCTCAATATGAGAGGAGACCCATATTCCAACAGTGGAATGACAAATGGGTCGATTATTATTTTATTATTATTATTTTATAATAACCGTTAAATATTAAGTCTTTTTCGAGCTAGATGGCCTACATTAAACAAATAAAATATTGCTACGTTAGGTCACTTACGGGGTAGGTAGAGAGCGCCGACTGCCAAATGGCGCTCTCCTTATAGAACTGATAGGCTCCTTCTAAATTTACCACTCTTGAAACACGCATGCCGGTGTCCGAGCTTATAGTAATCATTTCACAATACCGTCAGAACTTACTTGAACATTTTTAACATATTTTATAACATACGGATTTTCACGCATGTAATCCCCGAAAGGGTAGGCAGAGAAGTGTAGTACAGTCCCACGTTTTACCAGTTATAATAGCATAACATTTTTATCGATTTGACCAGGCAAAAAAGCAGATGGATCATGAGGGGTCAGCGTTAACTATGGACATGTGCAAAACCAGACAAATTGCCAAGGGGCTTCCGTCACTATAACCATCATTATAACATCATCACGTTAGGAGTAACAGAAAATAATAACAAATTGTTGAAATTTTATAGTTTTAATTGTCAATCAATTTTACAGAATTCTACATCGCCTTTATCTCATTATTAATATACAGAGATAAAGTTGTTATAATTAATATATTTTCATTGGCTCACACAAACGGGAGTACTAAGTAATCTCGAAGCCCTCCTACGTAATAATACTCGTAGAGAAAGAAGAGGGAGGCTTCGACGTGTATTAATGAAGTAACGATAATTTCTTATTTATTACCAACCATTCTGTAATTGTTAGCTAAATATAATTCTTATTAAATATACTTTTTGTATAAATAGATAAACGTGCTGGCAGCTTTCATGTGTGGCTGCTACGGCCCTTCAACATGTACAATGTATCCATACAGTCCTATTGGAAATGGAAATGGATTAGGCCGGCGAATAAAACAATTGGTCAGCATTAATTGGTGACAAGACCAGGTGAATAGGACTTTCAGTAACATTGTCACAGTACCTATAGCATTTGTCTAATTCGTTGCTTTCTTGCCATTGCACTCTTGCCTTCAAGTAGCTTACTCTTTTTAAGTAGTAGAGTTTCAACTTAAACGCTTTTATCACTCTCGTAACAAAGTGAGCTTTTAAAGATCGTAAACCTCACCCAGTAAAATTAAATAAGCCAGTGACTTCGCTGAATAAGTCTGACGCTGAAGGATTGGGTTCGATTTTCATGTAAAATGTTTGAGTGCTGAACATGAATGTTTAATCTGTGATTAAGTGTAACATAGATATATATACATATGAATATATAGCTATACATTCGACTCTAAACGGTGTGGTTTCTATAGTTTAAAACCCTGTTCAGCTGGAAATAATATGTTCATGTGACAGACGTATTCCAGATATGATTGTTAAATTGAAAACTCTTGGACAAAAACAAGGAAAAACATCTCTACCACGCAGTTCCTATGCAGTTGAGGCGAGTACCATATTTATTAGCTCAAATATATATATCATAGTCGCAATTACATATACATATGTACAACGTAACATATGCGAAATAGTTTATTCATTTCTTACTATCAAACATTGATGTAATTGACTACTGTTTATTACTCCGAGCAAGTCCTAGCTGCCATTATTGAGAAAAAGAAAATGTATCAAATGAAATCCAGCAGTAATCTGATCCTGGCGCTACTGACAGCGGTCGGGCAGGGAATTGAAATGCGAGCAGCAGATTAACTGCCCCCGCCACATTGGCTGGGAGACCATCGCGGAGCTCATAATATTTTATTTAATCTAGCCGGAAGAATTTCAATGTTACTTTTTATAACTGTATATCTGGTATTTAATTTTGACATTTATGAATATTAAATTTTTTATTTTGGCCTTTATATACATTTATTTGGTATTTCGTGTTGCCTTTTCTATATCTGGTTAATGGAAGAATAACAATATATACATACAATTCAAATGATAATGGAAGCATTTGCCGCCGGATATCAAGACATAGACTATCTTCACCGAACAGATCCAATACTAACTGATAGAAGAATTAAAAATGTCCAAATGCCGTGCACGTATGAGAAGAGCGACGAATATAAAATAAGTACGTCAGGTCCATAAAGAGAGAGCCATTTTGTACTCGCTCATCTCATCTTATACTGTAAGAGACCCGGCATGATGATATAATAAGAAGGATCCATTAGTATCTATTGCAAAATACAGGAACCTTTAAATAATTTATCCAGGTACATAATAGGGACATACATATATAAGACATATTCGTACAACACGCCTGTATGTCCCCAAAAAGGTAGGTAAAAGAGCCTAATACACTCCCACGATTCACCAGCTATGGTATTAGTCTGACAACTGCAATTAGAAGAACTATTAGAAGATGGAACCCAGCAGTCGCATTTGTAACCACTAGACCAACGAGGCAGTCAAAACCATACATCTAAAATAGGCGCCACTGTTTAAAAATTCGGAATCTATTATTAAATCGCACTAAACCAGCATGTGGGGAGTGCTTATCTGTAATTCGTTCCGCCTCGCTATACGCTACACCTAAGCCGCTCGTTGTTATAAAGTCTAGTTTATTTCGCCGTAGCCGCGAGGTTCTTACGTAAATACCTCTTATAATCTGAAAAGGTGTTGTGTATAACACCAGCCATCTTCCATCGCACTAACTGAAGCTCGTTTATTAAATCATGAAAACGGTCGCGTATAATTTCAGCTTTGTTTCGACTACTTTTTTCTGTTGGACATTACTTGACTGCTCACTCTTGTGTACATTGAGTTTAGTAGTACTTAAATACTTGGGCTTTCTTTTGGTAATTTACTTATTTATTTAATTTACTTTATTTATATTATTGTACTTGGACTTCCTTTTGGGACTTTATTTATTTAATTGATAACGATTTTGTTCATATTAGAATTTGTGTTCATAGCAGAATTAGGAAAAGGCCTACCCCGTAAGGAATCTGGCGACATACTCGTATATGTATATAATAATAGTGATATTATTCTATTTAAATTTGAAATGTTATTGAGTCGCAATAATCTGAATGATGCTGTAACAAGACGATTACAATTGTCGTAACTCTGAACAAGTTTTAAGCTTACAGATTTGTACAGTGTTTCTCAACCTTTGAGGGCAATTTGAAGAACGGGAAGGCATATAGGATAGGACATTTCATCGCACAAAAATTAAGATACTAGCGGAAAAGCATTGGAAACTCTAGTGGTAATATTATTCTGTCCATTTCGGAGGTCCTGGGTTCAAACCCTGGTGCATACTTCTTTGTAAAAATGTGTGTTTCACTTGCTATATCTGCAAAGGTAAGCATAGTTAAAAATCTGCATGCCTTAGAGTTATCCATAACGTTCTCTAAAGCTTGTAAAGTTTGGCTACTACTACTTGGCCAGCTTGGCAGACAATGGCCTTAATTTGAGAACGATTCTGAGAACTGTACTGTGGCTGCGTAACTCGAAATACAGTTACCTCAAAATAACCTCAACCGTGCTGTAATAAGACAATAATAGAACTATTACATTTTGAACAAAGCCTAAACTAGTAGTCTACTACACTGTTTCTCATCCTTTAACCACACTGAAGGTCAGGAACTAACAAACTATATTTTGCAAAAAAAATTTTTCCAAATCAAAGTCAAATGTGCAACGTCGTCGGTGAAAATATTTCATTCCCGAGGGAAATTATTTATGAAAACGAATAGCACACAAACGTAATATTAAGGCAGCATGACTTTGCAACAGTAATAATAAGTAGATTACTATTGGACCAAGTTGTAAGTTAATAGACTTGTGCAACAGTTTCTCAAACTTTGTACGTCGGTGTCGTTGTCAATTTAATTCATAAAAGATATTACGATAACCAGCAACATTTATAGTTACAAAGTTAGTTTAACTTTACAGATAACACTTTGGTAACAATTACTTGACTGTTGATGGTGATGTTAAATGACGTACGAGTAGCAACGTTACATTTGGGGACAATTTTCGACAAAACATAGTTCATTAATTTTTCTTATCAACATGTCACATTGTAAATAGTCAAAACTTCTATCTATAACCTTAACGATAGTTAATAAGTCACAAAAACTTATTATAAAATATTAAAAATGGCTATTATGTCGTAACATAGATTCAACAATATTTTCTTGTTGGTAATATTGACGTTTTCAAAGTTCATTTTGTAACGGATCGGAACTTATAACGACAACCAGCAAGAATCGATGTAACTCGTATGTCGGCTGTGACCGACGACGTGTTGATGACGGCTGCAGACGCGCGCGGTTTGTCGCACTTAGCCATGACACAAACTTTGACTATCTGTGACTTAGTAATTGATTTTGGTAACCACTGCAAGGTCGCTTCACAATAAGTAAATAAAAATGACATGCTTTTGTACTTTTTGATTGATTTTTTGTTCTTTAAATATTTTTCTTTATTTAACAAACAGATAGATGAGACCATAATACTCTGTCTTATAAAAGTTAATTTTAAAACTGAAATTAACATATTCATAACATTTTAACACAGAACATATACTGGTGCATACAACAAGGCAAGCTATTTTCAAAATTTTTAATTAAGTTTTACTTTGAAACTTTCTTGAAGAACAAGAAGTTTGAGAAGCGATGGATTTGTGTTCCAATTGGATGGTCGACCTTCACTTTGAAGTCAAAATTGATGAGGGTAGAGCTACGGGTCTGGAGTAGCAAACCGCTCTAAGTCGTCACTTATATTGAAATCATAAAGTCGTCACTCCACTAGTTTCGATTGTAGTTTACAAGTTGTACGCCCGCTACGTATTTAAGCTTGTGTACGACTATTACTTAAAAAATTGACTTAACGACTTAACTCAATGAAAAAAACCATTAAATCAATTGACTTAATTAAATTAAAAGTAATTAAATCAAATGACCTTGACCCTTCAAAAAAGAGACCCATGTTCAACAGGGGAACAAGAAAAGAGTTCGTATTCATTAAGCATCGGTGTATGCGGAATCCTATTAGATGAAGGACCATTTTTAACTACAAGAAAAGCTTTCGGAGCGTTTTTTTCATTGTACGTTTCCAATTGTCGCTTCTGATCGGTGTCTAAAGGCAAGATCGACGGCAGTGGCCGATTGGCCACTATGAGTATTCTTCAAAGACAAGGTGGGTACATCAACGTCCGACAGTGCAACTTCAAATGGTTTTAAGCGTAATGCTTAATGCTTTTGTTCTTAAAACCACTTTATCTAACTGGATCTGGTTCTTAACTATAGTTATTTACTACATAAATCTCTTAACATATTATTAAATGCAACTAGCAAACTAAACTACAAAGCTACAAGTTGTAAAGGTGTCTAAATGAACTTTTGTTTCCGTCTATTGCCATTTTAATTTACAATAATTTCATAACTAGTGAAACGTGGCAGTATACTATACTCCTCTGCCTAACTCTACGGGGATTACAGGCATGATGGTACATTTACGTTTTAACTATTTTATATAAATTTATACCTATATAGATGTTTTACACCCAGACCCGGATCTCACAATTGCGCCTTCACTTAAATATCTGATCTGTATGGACATCAAAACCACGACCTTCAGGAGTCAGATTCACTAATCAATGACCAACGGGCCAGTCGCCTGAGATCGCCAATGTTACAGACATCACCAAATTGCGATTTTATGATCATGACAATTAATTAGAATGTCTATATTGATGTGAGATTTTTGCATTATCGTGAGCGTGTGCCGTACAAGGCTACTGCGTCCAATATTATAACACAAATTATAACTGAGCTGCTAATTGGATCGTTAATTTATTGGTCAATCCATATTTTCAATTAATGTATAATATCCGAACAAATTGACTTATCACCACTAATTAGGCATATAATTAGTCAGATATATTTTGCAATAGATTTAAAAATTAATAATCTTATTGATTTTTAATATAAATTATTGTTTAATTAACAGGTTCTCTTGTCATTGTTTACATTTTGAAACAATTTTTAAATTTAGAAAAATTATATAATTCAATAATTCTGTCGCTCATTTTTAATTCAATTAAATTGATTTCATTCAATTAATTATCAAATCAATTCGTTAATATGTATAGTTACCTTAAATATACAAATGATTATTATTATGGTTATTCATTTTGTAATCTTACACAAAATATATAGCGTGTAAAAAACGTAACACTGTAATCCCCGAAGAGGTAGGCAGAAAAGTATAATGCACTCCCACGATACACCAGTTAAATCTTAGACAAGAGTTATATATTGGGCAAATATTAGAAAATGATTAGCAATTTCTATTTTACTATTTTAAGTTATAGGTCTAGGATTGCTTGGCTTGAGGGATCTGACCCCATTCGTGTTATACAAAGTTTCTGTACAGACATCGCATTTGTTTAATATCTTTATATGTATATTCGTACCATTTTCAGTATTTATTACAAGAAACCGAGAACGAAACATAATTCGTAATGCTACAGGCTGTCCTACATCTCATTTACCATCAGACCCAACCGAAACTAGTCGAGCTATGCGGAAAATTACACCTGAATAAAAACAGCACATATTTTAATAAAAAAACTTATTCATGCTATGCCGTGTGTAAGAAGAGTGATGGAAATAGAAGTTGCACGTCAACTCTGTATATATAGAAACACTTGGCACTCAATGATCTCTGCTCACGCCATAAGGAACCTGACGTGGCGCTATAATAATACATATTTATATGTTCACGTTGCTGTCAGGGGAGGCAAAATGAAGGGAACACATAGACATGATCCTCACATATAAAATTCTTTAGCCAAATTAACGAACACTTTTTGATCACGTTTCGTGCTGTATGAGCGTAAATCATTTTGTTTTCCCTGCACGGAAGATTTTTATAAAATATACATACATACATATATAAAAACAGAACATATCGTTGCTTCCATTCCCACCAAGCAGCATTACCATTTATCGTTTCTAACATACGTGCTACCTCCCCTAATTTTCCATTTGGGTAGGTAAAAGAAACCTCTACCGGGTACTGTCTTAACAAAATTTTTTAATATCTTCTCTTTACGTTTATACCTGTGTATCATTTTATTATATGTTATGTGTATACAAAAAATATTTATAAACTACGTTATGTCTAATTAATGTTAAATACGTATTACATAAAAAAATATTTTCTAAAATAAATTTCAAAAATGTAGGCATAGGTAAAATATATATAATATATAAGTTATTTGGTAAAATATATACGTATAACAATTTACGAGACATTTAAAATACACGTGATAATTTACTAAACTGATAAAATATATAATTATGACAATTAGAAAGAGTATTTCCTACCGAGCTATACATAATTATTTCAGAAGCACCTGACTATGACAACTCTTGCGTTCCTAATAATAAAAAAAATTGCGTTCCTTATCTTGGTTGAAGTCATAAGTCTGCAATAATAAGACCAGCTAGCTGAAGATGTCTCAGATGCTTATCGAAAAATTTAAATAAAATATGTGCTTAATTAAAACCTTGTGACACGTATAGATGGTGTTGATTTTACAAATGTTCCGATTTTTGTTATAAATGGCACGGGTGTAACATAAAACGCATAGCTTAAATGCCGCCATATTTAATGTCAAACGTTGAGTAAAATTTGACGATTCACGTATGGCTGATTTCTTAAGGCACTATCTGACACACACACTGATTTTGCTTTTGATGTAAAATTGAAATCATAAAATATGTTTATAACCAATTCTTGTTTTTACGTGGATTTAAGATTAATTATTTAATTTTAAATTTATTTATTACAACGCCATAAATATAAAAAAACTAGTGTAAAAAGTTACAGTTTAAAAATAACCGCGTGTTTTCAATATGATCTGAAAATATCATCGATTTTTCGTAAATCCTTTAGCATCGTGAAATATAAAAAAAAAATTTGTTCAAATATTGTTAAACGAAAATAGTTCGATTGAACAGATCATCATCATCATCATCAGCCTATACCTGTCCACTGCTGAACATAGGCCTCCCCTAGATTGAACAGATAAATAAATAAAATGCGAGAAATGAGATGTCCACGACTGACGTAATTTTATATTTCGTCCCTCTTTCGTACAATAGACATGCATCCGAATTTGCGTTTCATGACTGCTTTATTGTTATTAAAATCACGTCAAGTTTTACAAAAGGGAACCACATTGTTAGCATGATAATAGAGTAACAAAGAATGTAAATAGTCACAACACAAAACCGACGAACAGAACAGAACACCTTAAATTTTGTATATATTTCTCCAACAACTTGTCAAGTTAGCTACACCTATACCTATACACATCTAATATATAAATAACAAGAATGACACAACAGATATACAACGAACATGTTAATGTATGCAGATGCCAAGGGAGACCGAGACTCGAGAAAAACTATCTCGACCAAATATGTCTAATGTTGACTTATGGGAGTCAGAAATCTCCGGAATCGGCTTACGTTTGAGAGCAATGAATGTAAGTACTAAGTAAGTAAGTAAAGGAAAAAGATAATAGGCACTCGGTGTTCTCTGCCTACCTGATGACATAGCGTAATGAAACAATAATATTTAAAAAATAAGCGTAACATTGGACCAAACCCTCGCTACCCTTGACCCAAAATCGTGGTCAAAAACACAACATAACAGTAAATAAATAAAAAATAAAACAAAATGTACCCGGTATTTCGCCCTCATAATCTGATGAAGTCGCGGACTGATCCGTAGCTTGAATAATAAATCCAGCAGATCCGCAGTATCGGCCTCATCTGCTATTTAATGTTTCATGTTCTCGCTTATTATTCATCTACGCGTCATATCCGGTCCACTCACCAGCCCTTAGTTGCTTAGGGTTGATACATTTATGAATTGTAGCCGTGTGCTGACTTTCTATTTATGTACTAGTAAAATAAAAATCACATGGTTCTGTAGATTTTTGCTATTTTTACTAATATTGTAATCGTCACGTCAGGTCCTTCACAGGGGAAGCAGACAGCAAGGAGTGCCAATTATAACTACATATTCTTACTCGACTTGACGTGCTTCTTTTACAATTATTTCATCTGTAACATTCGTTACACAATCTCTATTAATACGTATCTCAGGCGTGAAAATTTGTTTGTTTGTTTCTGTTTCATGTAGTAACTGAGCAATGGAACGAGGTGATTTTTCGCACGTAGATAGTTTATGTTCCGGATAGCGACATAGGCGACTTTTTGTCTCGACAAAATACACAGTTCCTGTGGGACTCGAATGTAGGGTAACTTCGCTGAACAGGTTTTGTTTACTGAGCTGATAGTTCAATATTTTGCCATCCTGACTGCTGAGTCAAGGGTTGTAACGAGGTTTGACTATTAAGAGTAAAACTAGTTTCTCGGGTAATTTTACTAATTTAGTGGCGTGATGCTTATTGTATATAGTCGTAATCTGTTCTTCTTATAATGTCGTAATGGTACACACTTTACATACCGCTTAGATGATATTGTCTTTAGTGGGAGGGGGTGTGGTACGTGCACCATGAAGGAATACACCGTTGTAAACCGGTTTTGGGATGATTATAAATATATTTAAGTTGCTTTGTTTTGCATTTATAACAATATCAATATTTTGTAATCATCTCGAACTTACCGTGCTACAGAAATTTCCCATTTTTATTCTCCTTTTATTTAACCGGTATTAAAACTCGTTCACATTTACAACGTAACTTGATAATACTTATCTGTTATTTACTTAATAGAGACGATAAGTGGCCAGTTTTAGACAAGCGAAATTCGACCCTACGGTACTCATATTATGCGACCAATTGCATTTGTTTTAGAAATTGGATTTATTAATTAAACACCTCTATCAAAGAGGAATCTTTTGATAACAGTGAACTTTCGATTTCCTCAAACAGATAACATTAGTCAGTTTATTCTTACGGGTAAATTATAATTTTTATTGCTATGCACATAAAGATCTAAATCGTTTGCATTTTTATAGTACCGTGTTATAAAATTGTAATTAGTTATGCAGTGATCTGAATTTGTAATTTTAACGTATTGCGTAGTAACCGATACCTCCAACTTCGTCTGCGTTGTTTATAATATTTACATTATTTATTTTACTTACAGATAAAAACACATAAAAATATCAAGAGGCAATATACTTAGCTGATCTTAAAAAATCGCTAAAATTGTAGTCTTTTTTAAAATTTAACAAGTTACATTAAATGAAAACGTAACTTAAACGTAACTTTACGCCTGCAATCCCCGAAGGGGTAGGCAGATTAGTATACGTGTCACCCCACGTTTCACCCGTTAGCATCAAACCCGTTAAAATTAAGATATCGTAATAATTTTTTTATACGATAAGAACTAATTGTCTTAACAGTAAAACTAAACAATTTTAATAGAAATATATACAATACGTTTTGCGTGTACAATCCCTTTACCTGTATAATTTTATTTATAGGTATAAAAGAATATAATTGGTCAAGTAATTAGTGGTCCTGACAACTAGGGAGTGTCGTTACCATCCGAGAAAAATATTTTCGTGATAAATATTGTTATCTAGTCTGTATCAGGAAGAAAAAAAATAAACAAGTAAGTGAGTATCCAGACTATTGCACATATGTATAGTTCATTACCTTTCTTTTTATCACAGCACTAGCTCACATAGATATTATTATTACTACATGTTTCAAGAGCCCGATATCATGCACCTATTATTTATTATAATAGTCGACTCATTTATCATTCCACTGTTAGAATATGGGTCCCCTCACATATTGAGGGGGTTAAGTCCAAAGTCTGCCACGATGGCCAAGTGCGGTTTGTTAGACTTCACACACCTTACAAACTGTTTATATTTTTATTATTTATTAAAGTCACTAAAATACAAAGAATAAGATTTTTATAAATACATATATCAAAGTAGCATGCTAGAACCGTCAGTACCTATGGACCTATGTACATACATATGTAGGTACATTAATATATACCTCGCAATATTAGAAATATATTACATGATAAAAAAACATTCTATTTTATAGCTAAAGTCGAATCCAAAAGCGAAATTATGAGGTATTCATTATACATAATTAGCACTAAATTTTAGCGGGAGATAATTTTGTGAAATAAATCTTTCCAGTTCATAATTAGCCAACCGATACAAATAACCGCCGCAAAATCTGAATATTAAGTTAGATTCGTATAAATGTTATTAATATGCCGTAAATTCATGCCTGTAATCCCCGAAGGTGTAGGCAAAGTAGTGTGGTACACTCCTACGTTTCACCAGTTACGTTTACGTCCTATGGAATAGTTCGTGAGTAATAGTAAATAATATAAGTATATGCGTTAACCTTGCGCCCGCTGACAGAAACTTATGTTAAAAAATAAGTATTTAATTTACTAATTATGGTATGAACAGAAAGCATTGCGTGCCAAATATCTCTATCCTGTCCGACCTAACGTGTTTCTTCTAAAATTAGTCATTTTCTTACGAGCGCTCTAGTTTTTGAGACTACTGACGCCCCCATCAGCCATCATATATATATAGCTCTGAATAAAATGTATGCGCAAGAGTATCTAAACTGTTTCTATATCAAAAACTGCAATTGGAGCGTTATGAAAGACATAGTAAAAGTCTGCCAACACGCGTTTGGCCTGCGTGGCAGAATATGACTTTAACCCTTTCATTCTGAGAGGAGTATCGTATGCAACAGCCAAAGAAGAAGGGGCTAATGATATATATGTTTAATATTAAAAACTGCTATTGTAGATTATGAGAGAAATGTAGAGTTGTATATTAATATAATTTTAATGAAATTTAACTCTATGTAAGGGAATGTGCGAAGCCTCCAAACTATTCGCAATATTCTGCTCTGATATTTGTTTACAGATATTTGTATACAGTTGTGTGAATATGTACCCTCCAGGGGCTAGGGGTGTTGTATTATAAACTTGTTCATACATCAATAGGCACCCCATGTCATGGTTATCACAGCCCCTACTCACATGTACCACTACGAACACCCAAATATAGAAGAGTATTTTATTTTGTAGAAATATGAGCCTCCATTGAGAGTGAAAAGGAATCCAAGTGTAAGGGACAGTGATGGTGATAATGATAATAAGTATAGTATATTAGCTTTCAGATCGTCCCATATTTAATGATCAGCGTAACCCATAAACCTTTGTATAGAAATCGAAATATAACTAAACGGCCGTCTACAAATGTGTTTTAACAAAATGTTTTATTCCACTTACATTGATTTCTCAGCATGTCACTATGTTTCTATAAAATATTTCGTGAATATCTATACACATACTTATGTGACGGCTAACTCATATACGTATGTTTTTTTCTTAATAAAAAACTTAATACAATCAGCAGAATCTTATGGAGAGTCGATTTGAAGCTAAATAGACTATCCCGAAAAATTATAGGTAAGTTGGGCC
>DWME01007531.1:0-12538 GCA_018244795.1 Parelbella ahira ahira
TTTCGTGGGTTGCCTATTCATATAATTGGAATGTACCTAGTATATGTTGTGGACAGCCTAGTATATGTTGTGGACAAACTCATGCAGATAATAAAGGAGAGCTATGCCGTTTCCGATTGAGAGAACGGACTAATATGTCCATCAATGAGAAACAACAAATTGCAGAATATATTCCCTACTTCTATTACGCTTCCTTGTAAATTACCCAAAATTGGCAGTTGATACAAACTTCGATGACATCGCTAACACCCAGTTTACGTCGAGCTCGCTCCCTGAACTTGTAGCTATATCCCAAACGAAGTTCCAGAATATTCCGTGCAAGTTTGAATGTTTTGGTGTTAACGCTGACACCTAATTCTAGCTCGAAGCTTCAAGGGATTCGGGGATAGTTAGAACTAGTGAGTGAAGCTTACATGCATATGTACTCGTATTTATACTTGTAGTTAATAAGATTACGAAAGTAACGTCTGGGATAAACCGAAAAGATCGAAAATTACTGTGTTAGGTTAGACCCTGTAATCTTGTTTGATCGTACACTAATATCAACAATATTTTATTAACATAAATAGGTATGTACTTAATTCCATTATCATGTTACTCATTGTACAAATAAATAATTTAAAACAATAATGAAATCTTTTTATTACTCATTGAATTTTTCTAACTTAAAATGCCTGGCAGCGGCTCGGAATCTTGACTTGTACCTGGTGTACGGCAATAGGCTCGACCCGCATTTCAAACGTAAGAGTGTAGGTATTACACTCCTCTGCCTGCCTCTTCGGGGTTTACAGACGTGATGCTACATTAATTGCAAAAGAAAACTTACACATACAAAGATTACA
Organism: Parelbella ahira ahira; assembly: GCA_018244795.1. Taxonomy (NCBI): domain Eukaryota; kingdom Metazoa; phylum Arthropoda; class Insecta; order Lepidoptera; family Hesperiidae; genus Parelbella; species Parelbella ahira. Next base: position 843 of record DWME01007531.1, read on the forward strand.
AAACGAGAAAACTTTCCATAAACATTGAAACAAAATATCCTTCAAACACTCGCTCACTATTGAAAAGGTTCTCTTTGATCTCTCTTGTTTCACGTGCAGTCTTTTATCTGTATTTTGTGTTAAAACAGTGCCCAGAGGAAGGCTTTAGTGATCTAGTTAGCGTTTGAGCTTCAAACTCTGGTTACATTAGATTCCTCTTGGCATTTCGACTTGGAAATTGTTAACTGAGATAGGCATGTAAGTATATATATAGGTAAAGTAGTACGTACATACATAAGTACCAGATAATTTTACGGTTTGCAGGAGCAGTATCGACGCTACACCTTTTTTACTGTAAAAATGAAGCATTGTTATTAAAAAAATTAGATTCGATGAAATAGACATGATTGCCAGTCCATGTAGGTAGATTTCTACCCTCGTTCGTATTGTGCATTTGATGATCTCTACCCACCCCGTAACGGACCTTCCATGATATAGATAATAGGTGATATTCACGTTCTATCGGTTTAGTAAAACAAAAAGATAACAGATTTAATAAAAGATTTTAATTAACGACATTTTAATAATGAAATAATCGCTTATAAACATACAAAAATATTTGTTCTCAGTCACATATTTTATTGCTTAATTGTTTATTTGATATTAAAATATATGTTTAAAAATACAAATATGATATTAACTTCTAAATAGATTTAATAATTTCCATTCGTAACATGAATTGTAGTGCTCGATTATAAAGTACTTATGCATAAACACGTCGCTGGCTGATCCTTTTTTTATTGAAATAGACAATAAGTTTACTATGTACAATTATTTTTTATTAATAAACTATGAAGCAAAGAAAAGCAATTAAACAGACTTATTGACTATTGAAAAGTATCTATGGATTGCCTGAGTAAATCACACAATAAATGTTTACATTTACCTAATTAATACATTGACAACATCCTACCTTGATGTACCACAGAATTATGGATATCATATTTAATACTACATATTATCGGTTATATCATAAATTATGGAGTCAATCACAGCCGTAATTACTATTAATGAGCCTTATATGAAGAGGCAAAAGTACGTTGAATGACTATTGTTACAAAACACTGGCTTAATGCTATTGGAGAAACCTATATCCGTAGAGGCTGGTACCACACGACGTTCTTTAGCTTGACCATTCAGTACTTTTCTCAGTCTCCGCAGAGCTTCATTAGATCCAACACGTGATATGCAAAATTGATAATAAAAATAATTTAGAGGCCTTATCATACGTGTATTGATCTTATTTAGATATATAAAAGTAGGTATATCAAAACCACGAGGGCTTATCTTGAACGATCAATAAATATCGAGAAGGACACCTCTCTGCCTGCAGAACTGTTATCACAAAACACTAGGAAATAGTTAAAGTTCGTTTTTAAAGCCGTTTTCTAAATAACACGGTTTTCGCTAAAATAAGTCTTTTGGCAAATAAATGACTAATTGACCGACCGTTCAGAATGGACTGCTTTATTATATTATCGTTAATGTCAACAACATCGCTTAATGGTGAAGCCATTCGATTGAGCCAGTTATGCAGAAAAGTTTAAACCACTACTAACAACTGATCACATTAGTACTTCCATGATCACTGAAAGATTGTTCTCTCTGCCCGCGATCTAACACGCCCGCTGTGTTAGTACTGACAAGTGTTATTTTTGTTAGAAATTTGGTATTTTACGTATTCAATTGGACAATCCTAAAAGAGACATTGATTCTAAAATTTCAAAATTCAAAAATTATTGGCTATTATCTTATAATAGGCTCTTCCTGAGCATGCGTGCATCAGTCTTAGGATTATTGTACGCGATACATCAAGCGAGATCGCGGCCAAAGCTAGCCTATAACGTAATAAAAAAAACTGCTACTAACCAGAAGAGCCACGTCAAAATATCGGCGTAGGAAAGGTAACTGTAAGAACGACTTCATGTTCCTCCAGAAAACCACAGCTTGAAGGAATTTCGCTTCTCCCCCATGCCCTCTCTCACGCCCTCACTACCCCAACCTCCCGTAAAGGAAAGTACCTACACTAAATAGCTTTTTGTAAGCAAACAACTCGCGTTGCAAATAGTATAAATAAATACAATTATTTTCTCCTACAAGTTTATTTGACTTCTAATGTTACACGTATGTCGACATAAAAGCGACATAAAGGCGACTTACACTTTCCGACTAATGTAGCAACGTATATTTACAACTTTGAACAACAACGAACACATTATGAAGATAAAATCTAAGCTAAATATTCATAACGCACTTTACTTTATTTCTTTGTTTAATCTACTTGCATGCGTTTAGCCTAATGCAGGTTTACCTAATTGTCAAGTTTTTCAATAATGCTAAATGTTTAATACAATCTATTACAGATATCCTTTGAAAGTTTACTTAAAGTAGGAATATATGTTCATATACCTTTATATGTACATATTAAGTCACAGTGAGATTAAAATGCTAGCCTAGAAAAAAAATTATTATGTACATTTTCTTTTAATATAAAATACTTAGTATAAAAATCAAAATGGACGGCATACATTATTGTTCAATTTAACATGGATACCTACTTAAAATGTATTTATTACAATTGTATTTTTTTATTTACATATATTTATTGAATAATAACTTATTATTTTATGAAATAGCACTTCGTGAACATAAGAAGCGGAACATCGTAACGAAATTATAAAGTTCTTTATAGTTTTCTAAGACTTGTTAAGGCTGACAACCAGTAGTTGCCAACATGACAGAATATGGTCTAAAACCATCTCACTAGGAGTCAGTATCAGTGGAGTTAGTGTTGGTTCCCGCCGATGTTGATTATTTTAAATAGGTACATTCCTAGTTTATGCTTCGTAATAGTAACTAAATTATAGTAAAATTTGAAAATTGCACTCGTAGCATAAAATATTCAAAATACGTCTTGTCTACACTAACAAAAAATTTCAAAAATTCTCCAACGTTTCCGAATAAATGTACGAACAAAGTGATATGCAAAAAACTTTTCATCATAAAGTTCTAAGGAAAACACCACATTCAGCCAGTTTGACCTAAAGTGCAATACTTTGTTTAAAACGAAATACAAACAAAACAATATAACAACATAAACAGAGATCTTTAGTTACATACATACCTAGCTCCGCTGTATGTAAATCTGAACAGTTCTACAATGTGGATATAGAGAAAAAAATGTCCCTGGAAATGGTTGTAACGCCGTCAGTAGATATACTTAAAATCATGTTTTATTGATGTTACCATACGTTATTAAGTTTCTTCTACCGATGCGTATAGCTACGTTTTACTCAAATTACTATATATAAACATTATCTATGTATAGGTATATTACAAAAATATAATAAGTATAATTAAGATTTTGTATATACACCTACATTTATACATATATACAATATATTGCTATATATAATAGAATTACACGTTTTAATGTGAAGTAACATATACCTACATATACAACCTTTATACAGTTACCTTTACAAGTAAAAAATGCCTATACGCCAATAAAATTTTAGTTATCTACTTAAATGGTCAATGTATACATGAATGTGTGGATGGTCTCAAACAAGACTGACGTACTGCATGAGTCCAGACAAATGTGGTTCAAATAAGACTGGCGTACTGCCTGAGACCATATAAACAAGACGTTTCAAATAAGATTGACTCATTGCTTGAAACCAGACAGATGTGTTGCTAAGTTTTAACCATCTTGTGTCTCAGTGCTTACACTTATGCTTGAAATACATTGTGGAAACTATAAAAACCTTACCGCAAAGGTCAACCTGACCTTCCCGCACGGGAAGTAGGATCAAACAAATTAAAAACATTTTATTTCCAAATTACCTAATAAACTAGGTTACCTGATAAAATACGGGAATGGCACCATGTGAACCAGCCTGTTATGCTAGAAATATTCATTTATAGAAGGGGAGACGATGTCCATATAGTGGAAAAATTGAGAAAATTTGGCTGTCCGAAAATCAAATTACAAGATTTGACAATGAATATTTGATAAAGGTTTTGATCAAATTGTTTACTGAATTCAACGGCAAAGGTACGTTTTATAACTTTGTGCTGCAAGGTTATATGACCCTCGTGTAGGCAACATATGAATAACTACCATTCGCGAAAACACGCTCTCGATTTTTCTGGAGCTTTCTGGAAAATCTATTGTGTTATATAGAAACCACGCCCTCTAACTAATTTTATATAACCTATAGGATCGTAACGCGTGACATTCAACAGAGAGATGGAAAACGGCAAACATCAAATGCGATAACCAATTAAAATATTATATAACAAATGTCTATTTTTGAGTTTACTACATATAACACTGTATTGGACTTCCAATAAAGCCAGCCGCGACCTTACTGACATTTATTTTGGATCATATTTTATTAAATGGAATACCATATAAATGTGTACCTACATACATACATCACATATGACTGACGTCATTAGCGCAGTTCTATTGACACAAACATTAACGTCACTTAACAAGATTTTCTTTAAACAATATACGCACTTCACAAATTAGTAAACGACTTTAGCTTGTTTCATCGCCTCGCACTTTGGAATTTCATTAAATTTACCAGCCACTTCGTGTAAAATTAAACTTCAACTACATTTATTGTACTTTCAACCATTAATTCTAATTCACTGAATTTCAAACGATTCTCCTAATTATTGTTATTCATAGATCAGTTTGTTGCTTTATTCCACACTGTATTATAACCTATCGGAGTAATACTATCTGTATTACAAACCATAAGTACAAATATTTAACCTATCTGGGCCCAATGTATTGCAACCGTAATCACATAGCCTACCTACACATATTTAGGTATGTTAAAATATATTTTCTATACTATCATAATTAATTATATATTTTTCGATAGCAACGCAATTTCATTTAATACTTTAAAAAATTTATAACTGTTTTACACAATCTTTGAAACGCAAGGGATAGTTTTTATTCAACATCGACACAATCGGTCAGGTTTTTTTCGGACAAATAACTTTACAATTTAGTGATCTACATGCACAGAAAAATTATACTCAGACGCGTGAACTCAAATCTAACCGCCAATAAACGATTACGTGAGTAAAATACGCAGCACATATTTCAATACCAATTATCCTTTCGTGTCTATTACGAAAACAAATCTCGATGTTGTTATCACCTGTATTTTAACCCACATCTGTGCTGGAATAGTTGTGTCCAGAGTGAGTAGCATCCGTGAGTATATTGGTTAAGTTTTTCATTTGTAGCATAATCTTCAGCGGACGACATTCTTGTTCCTTACTCTGTTGTAACAAAACGTGATACATAAACACCAATCAGAACGTATCCATAGTTGACGATCATCGAAGGCTACATCAGTTTCCGTACTAATTCACTATTCACTTCACTGGTGTTTAATCGACTGACTATAGCACGTATATATGTATATCACTACATAGCATAAAACAAAGTCGCTTTCCGCTGTCCCTATGTATGCTTATATCTTTAAAACTACGGCACGGATTTTGATGCGTTATTTTTTTAATAGATAGAGTGATTCAAGAGGAAGGGTTAGTTTAATAATACAATACGGTTTTATGTAAATTGACTGAAACATAACGGTTGTTGTTAAAGAAGTCGCGCGGTTGTAAAAAATCTCGCCTTCTGGGAGCTTTACTCGCGTGCGCCGCGTAAACCAGCAGAGATACACTAAAGTAATGTACAGGAGAATTGTAGATCTAAAAAAATACTACAAAAAAGCCCCACAAGCCAGCGATGACATGAAAGACCAAACAAATCTGTTTATGTTTACTATGCCTCTATTTATTGTGGCGGGGCGGTGGCGAAATGCAAATGGAGGACCTATAATAAACAAAGTCAAAATGCTGCTGAAAATGAACTAAGTACTTATTCCACGCGACGATGTCGCGGGCAAAAGCTACTATTTTGTAAATATTTAATCTAATTTCGTCCATAATAACATCCATGTTTTGCCGAAAGGGCAGGCAGATAAGTTCAATTCTATTTCGTAATTTAGATATGTATTTCTAATTTCGTAATCCATTTATGTCACTATAGAATTCGAATGCATATTTGAAAGTCGGCGCCCGCGCTTTCGGGGAGCTGACGTGTGCTGTTACGATACGTAGGTAGTGACAGCGGTGTCCGAATTATAGCTAGTGTTTCAGTTTGAGAAATTATATGACGAATTATTAGGCATTAAGTACCTAGGTTCAGCATCAGGCTCTAACCAACATGATGACCGCTTGCGATTGTTAAAAAGTCATGTTTTATCGCAAATGACAATACGGTTCAAAATCCAGCCTGCTATTCAATGCAAGGAATGCATAACGCATTAGCCGCGTTCAGTTCGTCCGGCACCCACTTAGCAAGGTTTTTCACCTTGCGAGTTTGACGCAAATGGATCAATATTGTTTTGATGACATCGAAAGCTGCTGCTGACTTAACGGTAGATTTAGTGTCGTTAGCTATTTTATAAGCTATAAATAGCCTATAATTCGTTATTGATGAGTTTTCCCTTTGTGGCGAGCATCCACATCGTAAACTGAGCAACATTGCTAAATTTCAAGTAAATCGGTTGTATACTTTTTGAGATCTCGTGATTTTTACCGATATTACAAGAGTCGTATAACAATGTATTGTGTTATAGTACCTATATATTTCACTAGTAATCAAAATCTACGACCCATTTAATATGGTACAAATAGTCACTACTGTGGGTGTATTTTATGAAAACGTTGTACAGACGTATAGATCTGACTCTCATCATCTCCTAATTGTATTTCTTTGATAAATAACTCATTCAATTTCATTGTTAATTACATATTTGTATCTTGAAAACATTGTTAATGTACAGAAAATTCGCCAGTTTTTTCATAGCCACTGTGGTGTAATGATAGCATTCTCGGATTTACAGTCTGAGGGGCGGTGCTTCGAACCCACCCGGTGGTATATTGTCTATGCAATAAGTTTCTTTTTGTAATTTTTTTAATTTTTGGGTCTTATTTTAATACTTAATTGTTTAGAATTCGTACATATATTTAAATTATTCTTAGCTAATTTCTTGATATCGTACTGCATATTTTGTGAAGCTTCAATATATGGGATGTACATACATATACATAATACATATATAATTTATGCAGAAAAATTGTAATGCTATTTAATACTAAATTATCTGTCTATACCTTTAAAGGAGTAATTCTTGTATGTATATACATATAATCGAATCTCGGAAACGACTGCAAAGATTTTCATGGAATTTAGTATGCGGGGGGGTATCGGGGGCGATAAGTCGATCTAGCGAGGTTTTATTTTTTAGGTTTATTTTGCAGTTTTTATTAATTTTAATGGAAAATATAATTTTTTTACGTTATTAAATTGTGGTCTCCGTAAAAAAAGAATATGGGCCGTATTACTAACAATTAATGAAAAAAGAAATATTGTGATTGATTGAAATACATTGAGTAAGTAAGTAGCAAAATATTATGATTAATTACTATGGTTTGCAGTAAAAAATAATTTATCAATGCGTAGTAAGAATATTGTATATGCCCAATTAGCTTTCTTTCGTTCATAGTTCAATTTATATTCTGTAATTGATCAAAATCACAGTGGTACGTTAACTTACTAAACTAACTACTGATTAGTTGTGAAAAATGTTACCTTACAAATAACGTTTTGAAACATTTTTAAAGGCGATGTAGCAGAACAATAATAGAAAGTATTTATTTTATGTTATACTAATTTCATGTACTTCTTTAGGATATTTTTAAATTTAAGAAACGTAACATCACGCCTGTAACCCCCGAAAAGGAACCCCCATCAGTAGTGGTGCCATGTTCGTATTACTATTCCGTTATTCATTTTCTAACATTATTCTTATGTTATATCGGCACACCGGGCGTTTTAAGTGGACCCTAATTACATAATGTTAATATAACCAAATAAGTATAAGAGATTATAATATTATAGATTATCTGATTATTCCTATAAGAGATTTCTTATAGGAATAAGCAGATCCTTGTACAAAGTTTATATTAACTACTGATTAGTTTTAAGTGTTCAGTGTACAAAATTAAATAAATAAAATAAAAAAAATTAAAAATAAGTATAATGTATTTAATATCAATAAATTGAGTAGTCAAGGCAATATTCATTCCTTTATAACAGATCCCGTATGGTCTAGTGGCTAGGATACCTGGCTTTCACCCAGGAGGCTCGGGTTCGATTCCCGGTACGGGAGTAAGTACGGAAGTTTATTTTTTATTGTAATTTTATAATACAAATTTGTGAACCCATTTTTGAAGGATTTTCTTATATAATTATGATAGTTTTACAGAAACATTTTTTATTCAATTTTGTAATTTATCAGTTTTAGTAATATGTCTATTAACTTTGTAAGATTTGTAGGAAAATCAATAGATTTTCTTTGATATTGCAATATTTCTTAATTGAAATAGTTACTTGTACCAGTGGCCCAGTTGCGATCGAAATTCGATCGTAAATAATAGTAAAATCAGTTTGAGCGTTGTCTAGGTTCTAATGTCAAAGACTACGCTAATAAATCTTGCCTCTGTGCTACATAATGACAACAAATATTATTGACGTCTTATTGACGTCTCAAGTCTGACATTGACAATGGGAACGTAAATAATAAATGGTTTGTTTAATTCAATTTAAGGTATTTTTAATACATATTACACATACATTCAATATTGAAGACAAACAATATTAATCTATTATCAATTTGAACATAGACTTTAACCATAAACGAAAGAGTAGGTAATATGATATTATATGCTTGACATTTTGTGACACTACAGTCAAATAATATTAATTAGTTGTCAAACTTGAACCACACACATGATAGAATAAGTGCCAAATAGTTAAAACTATAATAATTTTAAGTTGGGAAAATCAAAACTTATGAAACTTTGCATGTTTAATAATATATACAACCATCCCCTTTATTTATACTGTAGTGTTTTTTTGTATATATTAAAGTTTCTTTGATACACATTGGCTAATATGGGTTAGTTTTTGGTATAACTGCTTATACTTTTCCGAATACGCTGTAATAAAAATAGTGTTATAAAGCAAGCTTTACTTTCAGCAGCTCACATAATTAATTTTATCGATAAGATAGACTTGCATTAGCATTAGTAATTGATAAAAAGAAGCCAAGTAATGTTATTACACCCATTGTAAGTAATACCTCCCTATATATATATACTATATACTTTATAATAATGGCTTACTAATCGGGAACCATCCCATTTCTTATCTTGCAGTATTACATAACTAATTATCCGTAATGAATGAAAATATTTCTTCCACACACTAAAATTATGAGAAATAGAAGCAAAAATTAGTTACCAAAAAGAAACAAAAAAGGCATAACAACGAGATATTAAACCACACAACAAATGTCAGGTGTGGGATTCGAACCCACGTTCCCGCTTGCGAGAATCGGATAATCAGTCCGATGCCTTGAACCACTCGGCCAACCTGACTTACAGAGGGCTGACAAAATTTTCGTACTGTATTGAGTTCTGCACATGTGCACAACATATAAGGAATTTGGTGTTTTTCGGAATATGTTCCACAAATGACAAATAAAATACAAACCAATTTCATATTTATCCAATACTTTTTTACTCCTAACTCCAATTTTTGTCAAATACTTTATTGTTATTTTCTTTCACAATTATTTCATTGAAATGTTTTAATTGAATTCTGGTTCGTATGAACAAAAGAATATAACCGCATGAAATTATAATTTAGGTTTTGCACCTTAAGTGTCTGTGGTTATTTCAGCGCGGGTAATGAACTTGACGAAGCGAACTGCATTATTAAATCCAAATTAAAACAGGATTTCCCTTTCTTCTTGTCAAACTAATTACTCAATATTTTGTCCACTCGTAGTTATTTCTTGGCACTGCATCTGGAATCATACGTAATAAATTAGTATTACAATTGTAAATATAGTATTATGATGCACGACTATGCGACAAGTACAATTTTAGTTAAGTAATTAGAGCGGCCCGTCTCGTAGCAATGTGCTACGACGACCGAAGTGCTGTGATGAATGCGCTACGCAATAATATTACGTTATTACAAATTATACAATTACTTAGACACGCGCATATTGAAACGCAGACTTCCAAGTGGCTAACAATTTGTTCTTTCCAATTGAAATAAACATTTTGGGTTTATTTCTTATATCTGGCAAACATACGTATGCAACAATATTTATACATAACCAGCCAAATCGCAGAACAGTCTGTATGCGGAGAATGATCGCTCTGTAGTTTATGTTTTCATAGAGCTTATTAAATATTATGCATGAGTCATTTTCTACACACATACACACTTAAATTTTTTTTTTTATTATATGCAATTTTAAACATATTTTAAATAGACAAATATGAATTTTTCCACATTTAGACATGGCTCTATGTTAATCAATTGGTCATGTATACGAGGTAGATGTCGCCAGCAACAAATATTATAGTCTTGTTACTAACAACACCAAGCGTGATATTCTAGAACGTTCAAATAGGAAGCTTCATATTATGTTAAGTTTCGAAAACCTTTGCATTCCACCTCATCTTTCCCCAACGAAATACATTTAATATTGAAAATATGTTTTAACGCCGTCGTTGATCATCTGAATGCAACTCTCCAAAATTTTACCACTTTAATTTCTTGTTGTCCTAGTTATTATTATTGAGAAGTTGGTCCTCATAATTATTATTGCGGTTATTATATTTCGACTGCACGATTGTTATAATATGAAAGCGCCTTTATATATTTGTAGATCAAGTTGCGTCAGTTCTTCATGTGTAAATCAGTATAAATTTGTTTTTCTCTAACCAATGACATTCTTTAATAGCCTGTTTTTTAAAAACTAAAAAGATATTGTAGCTATAGGTATATAAAATTTAAAAAGTCTTCGCTCTTTTTTGCTAGGCAAATTTTGCCTTACTAAATTGTACGTTTAACGGTTTCCAGTTAGTTACAGATATATTATTTTCAATATCTTCAATGATATATGTAAATGGAGTATGACTGCCTTGTTGGCAGATTCCTTGAAAGCGGCAGTGCTGGTCGCGAGTTCCTGGGTTTTGATACGCGTAAATTTTCGTCTGTCTTCGATTTTCAAAGAGATATTGATAGTAGTGGCTTGGCGTCTGGACCTGTGTTTAATGTCTGGCTATTGCCAGGGCACAAATCAAATTTCGAGCCACCACTAAGAATTTTATGTTAAGATAAACTAACAGTATCCGATTTGAAAATCTAGCCTCTCGATTAGCAGTCGCCCTTTCAACCAATCGTCTAACGAGGTAGATTAAGATGTTATTTGTGCATATTAAAAAAGGACAATGTGTAAAATTTCAAAATTGTATGATAAACATGACTTGGCCATTAGTTACTAGGGATCAGGTCTACCTACCCTGATGACTAAACACATCCTGATGCAGGAAACGTAATTTGATAAAATATAATGCACATGTAGTGGTAGACTACACGTGACTCCACCACAGAAACAACTTGTTGCACAAACGGGCAGACTACTTGTTGCGTCTCGTGTCGAACTGCGAGCGCTCCAGTTACAAGGGACGTC
>DWME01007532.1:0-12537 GCA_018244795.1 Parelbella ahira ahira
TTTAGGTGTGTGGTGTTACTGATCTGATCTGTCCACTGCATAGGATCCTTCCTCTCGGCCGTTTACCCGGTGTTTTTCCTGTTACCAGGAGCTTTTGCAAGTTGTCGTTTTTCTTTCTGACTATATGGCCAAAGAAATTAAGGATCCCCCGCAGGCAGACCGTTGCTTGTCTTAAGGAGATTTCCACTTCCTGCAGTATATACGCATTTGTACGGTGGGCTGTCCAAGGTACTCACAACATTCTCCTCCAGCACCACATCTCAAATGCATCTAAGTGTCAATCAAGTGCAGTCAGCCTTTCTGAGGGTTCAAGTTTCGGCACCGCAAAGGAATATCGAGAACACAAGTGTCCTTTCTAATTTAATTATGGTTTTAAGTGAGATTGCTCAGTCTTCCCAAAACTGTGACATATGAGATGGTTATTAATATATGCATATGAACCTATCAAAAGATGTGCTCTTCCAGATGAAGTCAACCACGAAGTTCGAGGTGCAATCTAAGGGAGCACCCGCGCCGCTTTTCAGCTCGAGCCCGACGTCGTCACCGTAGTTGTCCGGCACCTTGATCACGTGGCCTACACCAGACCATGCCTTGTGCAACTCTCCTACATATCTATAATAAAAAATATTCCTATTGGTCCAATGCTTTGACTAACATTTTATTTGATAGATTTCATAAATCAGGTATACCTAAGTCTCAGCTCATCTCCATGCATCAGTTTCATGTCACTGTCAGTTTTAGCCAAAGTAAAGTAGGCAATTGTCTTCTTGTTGAGGCCCACATCCCAGCGCACTTCAATTCCTTCTTGAGTCTGCGACTCCTTCAGCCTCTTATCATAATCTGCTTCTAGCTTCACAAGAGGACCAAAGATGTTTTGGTACTGGAATCCATCTTCATATCTATACAAAAAAAAATTTAAAGCATTACAAATGTGTCTAAGTAATGTTTTTTAAAAACTGCAGTTCAGAAATTTGTCATATTTTGGAGTTAAAACTTTGTTTTACTCGAGAAATTGTGTATTCAATTTTAGAATAATTTAGAATATTTTTTTTATGTCTAATTTAATAAAACACATTTCTGTCTAATACCAATCATCCCTCCAGATCACCTCAATGTTCTATGGGTTATCTTTTTACCCATCAAGGGCCTTCACCAAAAAAAATATATGTGTTAACTCACTATGTTAATTGCTGTGGTAAATAATAAAATTAGTTTTCCACAAGTAATTTTAAATAGGAGTCTGTTTTATCTTACACTCCCTCAGTAGCACTTGCTTCAACAAGACAGGACATATGTTACTTTCCTTGTTACCTCAGTTTTGTATGAAAGGCTACTTAATATAGTATGTATAATCATATAAACCGTTTGACTGCATGTAATGAACAAGTATATGTGTATAGAAAAATTGAAAAAAATGTGTACTAGACTTTTTTATCTCATACTGCTTTTCATATTGTATCTACTAAATAAAAAATGTTTACCTCAACAGAACCTGATGTGGTTCTTCATCAACTCCGGGCTTTTCCAAGTCTTGGAAAGTGGCATCAACATTGTCCCGCCAAAGCTCTTCAAGGCGTCCAATTTGTTGAGGGGTTACCTGTATAAAAAAATGTAATATGACAATTGACGTTAAGCTTACATTTCCAAATATCCAAGTATTCTCTTGATTGAACTTCACTTAAGACATCTTAAGTAGGTAAGTAAAGTAATGGTAGAAAGCAGAACCTGATTGTTATATTTACAGTACTTTAAATTTTTCTAAAACTAGACCATAATCTTAACCGTCTCATTCTGGGAGCAGATCCCTTGTTCAGCAATGGAATGATAAAAGGTTTGATGATAGTAAAATTGTTTATATATTTTTTTTTCTATGACTGCCTCGTTGATCGAGTGCTTGCATGCGCGACGGCCGATAGGGAGATCCTTGCTTCAAATCCAGGGTCGGGTACTATTGGATTTTACTAATTTAGAATTTCTAGTAGTGACTAGGAGTCTGGATCAGTGCCCAGTGTGTGGCAATAGGGTCACCACATATTCCATGGGTTGTAAAAACGTAACTGGTGAAAAGTGGGTGTGTATCACACTCCTTTGTCTACCTTTCGGGGTGATGAAGTGTGATGTTATGTTTTTTAATTCATGAAGTTATATGATTAGAAGTTCATGTCCAATAAAAAATTGCTCCTATTTTATAAGTATTGCAACACCTTTACCTGTCGAGCCCTCATTTGCTCTGCTTCAGATGGAACCTTCACCAACCAAGATAAGAATGCACGATCAGCTGGAATTATAACAAAATGGGAATATATAAATTTTGACAGTGGGTCAAACTTAGCTGTGATCTCGCTGTAATTGATATGATCTCATGAAAAAGGAGGTACAGGTTTGAAACTAGTCGGCGCGTCCCAAAAACATATATGTATCAGTTAAGCCAGTACATTATAATCATAGTGGGTCAATTTAACAATGTAGTTCATGTGCTCTGATAACTTTTTACCACACTATCTATTGAAGAGATAACAGTTTAATATACAATATTTAAGTTTCATATGAGCTAATTAAAGAGTGTACTTGGCAGTTGTACAAATAACAGTTCGAATAAATTAACTTTCACTTCTTATGACATGACACACATAATTTAAAATGTTTATTCAGTAATGTTATTTACACTATTTATAACATTGTTAAGCAAAAAATTAATTTACATATCAATGGCTTCCACTGTTCTTGATCCCAGTTCATGTCTTTGAGAGAACTCTGAGCTGCACAAGGTTGGCTGTGAATAAAAAAAATGTTTATATTAACTTGTGTTCTAATAAACTGACTCCCTTGTTGGTCTATAATCAGAACAAGAAGTCCTGGGTTCAATCTTTGGGCTAGGTAAACAATTAATAGGATTTGCTTACTTGAAATAGTCATATATCACAATAGACCATAGTCCATAAAACATATATAACATTGATAAGCCTGTTAATGCAGTGGTTAGTGAAAATGAGTTTGATTGCCATCCAGAATAAATATTTGTGTTATGATCACAAGTATTTTTGGGTGTAAACAATATATATGAAAGTATATATTTATGTGTTATATCACATATATGTAGTTTATCAGTTATATAGTCGACATAACACAAGCTCCTTTTATGGTTTGGGATGAGAACGCCACATGTGTAGATGTTCTGAGACACTATTATTATTATTAAAATATATGGTGATAAGTGGTAGTACTACACCCACTACTCTACACCCTTTTAGGTAAATAAAGGTATCATTCTTAGTTATGGATTTAATAACAGGAAACCAATACCACAGAAAGCACAGTTACATGTTGTTGACAAATTGGAGGTTAATGAAATGGAAGTATAACTATCATAGATATTTTCAGTCCTCTTGCATATTGGAATAAATCCTGGTTTACCCCATACAGATTTGTAAGTTTTAATTGCCAGTAGCAAACTGATGACAATGATTTACTTATATATATTTAGATACTTATATAAGTTTATCAGCATCATCATCAGCCTGTCTCAGTCCACTGCTGGACATAGGCCTCCCCCATAAGTTTATGGCAATCCAAAAAGTTTACCACCCACTAGGAAAGTGTTGTTTATATTGCAAAAGTATCTACCATATTTCCGCCAATATAACATGATATTAAAAAATTGCTTATGAAATTCTAAGATTATGATCACTCAAAGTCAATTGACATAACATAACGTTACACCTGTGATTCTCAAAAGGGTAGGCAGAGGAGCGTAGTTTACTTCCATGTTTCATCAGTATATTCTATGGCCCATGGAATTCATTGTGAGTTTATTGCACACTAAACCTATGCACTACTAAAATTTATACTAGAAAAACAAAGTTAGAAAAATCAAGACCTTTCGATCAGCAGTCACATTTGCAAACACTTGATCAATGAGGCAGTCAAAAAAGTAAATTGTATTGGGTAGACTGTTTGATGAAAAGAAAATTATTTTTTGATAGTACTTCCTAAAATCAGACAATATATGATTAAATTTTGATGATTTATTCATTTCTTGCTTTGACCTTTGATTATTGGATACACTACACAATAGAATTTGATTATTAATCAATGGATAAAATACAATTTATTGCAATAATAGGACTTTAGGTGTCAGTTACAAATAGTGGTATGTCAGAATGATGATGTAGGATGACTTACCGGCACAGCAGCACAACAACAGAATCAGCCTTGGCAGGTATAAAGCCAAGTACAAACACATTGCGGGCACCACAAGAGTAGCACTCGAGCAATGTCTCTCCGAGTGGCCCATCTCGGTGTAATGCTGCTTCCTTATGTTTGGCCCTCACTAGGTGGTTAATAATGTGGGACCCAGAGGTGTTGCCACGTCCATTACAAAACCTGAGAGTTAAATATGTCAGGTATATATTAAAATGTAACTTTGATCTGCATGTCTTATTATGTATAGTACTTTAATAGTGAATAATAACAGGAAATTAATAAATATTAATTCAGTTAAGTCATCTTAAGGATATATTGTCTGAATAGGACAAAAAATTACAATACTAGGAAAACCTTACCACTTGTTGCATATGTTGCACATAACAACAGTAGCTGGATCATGAATCCCACAGTACTTGCAGGCATGTTCGGGCAATTCCTTACTGCTGTACAATGCCTCGTCTTCCTCCTCGAATTGCAACTCGGCAATTGCATTAGCTACACTGGACACTTTAGAATGCAAATCGGAACGCCCCAAGCCGTTCACCTGAAATTTTTAAATACATGTCAACTAAGTACGTAGTTAACAAAGTAAGGTTATGCAAACACAATTACACATAACAAGGGCAAATTGTTTACCTGGTTCGAACTGCTCAATCCATGATCGTGCTGGGACGCCTGCGTTTGGCTTTGCGACGGGAGAGTGAAGTCCGTAAATTCAAACTCCGACCCTTGGGTATCAGCCCCGATAAGATCTGCCTCCTCAGTATCCAAGAATGTGAGGGTTTGAGAACTCGGACCGTACGCATCAACGCTCATTTTGGAATCTAAGTATATTCACCGGGTACCAAACAACAAAAATGGATCAAAAATAAAAAATCGAACACGTTCACACAAAATTCCCATAACAATCACGCAATAGTCAATCGACCTGTATTGAATGATGTTGATGATCAAGAAAATTCGCCATGTTAGCACATGGTAAGTTCCGTGTACATTCTAATTGCTTATTGGCGACTCATATACCATTAATAGCATGCACCAATTAGAAATAAGCGATAAACGACACAACCAATAATATTATAGAAGAAGTTGCATTTATAGACACGATTTTCTTTGACTGATTTGACTTAATGCAAAGGTTTTAAAATTGTACAGCCTTTGCAGTGTTGATGTTAGGAAATGTGCATTTTTGGTCTGTATAAAAAATGTTAACGTATATGAATCGTTTTTTTTTAATAATTTTCACTTATTATTTAATTGAACCAAAATGAGTAATTGTAATCTGAAAGT
The DNA here is from genome assembly GCA_018244795.1 of Parelbella ahira ahira. Lineage (NCBI taxonomy): Eukaryota > Metazoa > Arthropoda > Insecta > Lepidoptera > Hesperiidae > Parelbella > Parelbella ahira. Next base: position 5,497 of record DWME01007532.1, read on the forward strand.
ATACATGTTATGGCAACTTTTGTATAACGTCTTGGGAATATCTGTAAATTAATTGTAAAACTAATATGTTTTACATGTTTTGTTAAACTATTTCACTTTTTCTCACAAATGTACTTACATTATCACTTGTAAGATGGCAGATATTTGTAAGCAGTAGGTACTGACTGTGTTAAACCTTGAATTACTATATGACAATAATAAAAAACAAAAACAGATAGTTGAAAATTTATAATAATATTAATTACAACCTTTTAACACTTTCAATTGACCTAAGACTGTTGATATTAAATTTGGTAACATTAAGACAACATAAGTTTTCGAAAGTGAAAATTTCTTATTTTATTTTAATCGACCCATTTTTATTCCACTGTTGGAACATAGTTCTCCTCTTATATTGAGAAAGTTAAGGCCATAGTCTGCCACGCTGGCCAAGTGCGTCTTATCAGACTTCACACACCTTACATTTTTTCTTTTTATAAATTCCACGGTGTGCAGGTTTCCTCATGATGTTTTCCTTCACCATTAGCTAATAATGTTTAAATTTAAAATGCACTTTTATAACGAGGTGCGCACCATGAAATTGAACCCAGCACCCCCCAAGTGAGAGGCCGAATTCTTAACTATTAGGCTATCAGAATTTTTAATTCAAAACAAATTTTACGTAGCTGTTGCGTTTTGCCAATCGAGGACAGTAAGTATGAGTCTAAACGCGGCTACTGGAGCAGTCACGGAAAGTTTTATTTTTGTTCGATCCTAAAACTTGGCACTGATTTTAAAATATGGGTCGGATTATATACCTACTATAGTCTTTGCAATTAGCATGTAATTATTTATCAATTTTACGGGTTTCTCAATACATATATCCAATGTAGTTTTGTGAAATTAATGTAAATATTCCATTTGATGTAAGTGCATAGGTATTATTTAATGCATTTTCTGTTGTATGATAATAGAAACATTTAAATTAAACGTATTATATTTTGTATTGTATAGTGTATTGAAGTAAGCTGTATGATACAGAATAATTAATTATTTATGGGTCTAAAAATATAGAAACTAGTTTTTCTCGTCGTTTTACTGATATTTGTGATTTATAGTGAAAACAAAAACATATAATTGTATTAACTAGCAATCTGGACTTGTGTCCGGTATATTACACTATTGTAATCATAGGATAGGATTTAGTGTCAGCCAGTCAGCGGGCCAGTCAGTCAGTTCTTTTATTTAAAGAAGATAAAGACGATATTTTTTTTTTTAAAGAAATTGTTACATCATTTACTAGATATTTATAATATTCATATTCTAAGATTATGATAGTCATTATCCCCCCTTAGCTGGTTCTACTTTTGGACGTGACTCTTCTCTCAGAATGAGAAGCACTTATATTAAGGTTTAGGTACTCTGAGTTCATTAACGTCATCAACATGTTTCAGTTCATTGCTGGACATAGGTCTCACCTGAGGGGTTTTTGCCCATAAACCCCACGCTGGACATGCGGGTTTAGGGATTCAGCAAATCTGAGATACTCTGATATCTGAGTGATAAGCCAATTATAGAAAACAGAAACTGATTACGTATAAACAGCAGGAGAGAAGATTCAGCATTGAGTACCTATAAAGTTCAAGCTAGAAGTATATTGTTACGAAGCAAACAATATCGATATCATTTTTCAACGTGTCCAGGCTAACCAAAACATTGCAACGTACAGTGTACTGCTAAACCATAATAGATACAGTTCATTTTCGTTTAAATTAGATACCGGTTTCGTTGGCGATAGGCCAGATTTAGATATACCCAGCAGTTGGTATAATACAAATATCATCAAAGATTTCAGGAGACTCAGTTTATTAGCGGTATGGCGCAAACATTTTGTCTGTTACACCTACCTACATATCTGTACCAGTCGTACTCTAAGGCGGGTCTACTATACGCATGTAGCCCTGAATTTGTTTGACCGGTAGTATTTATATAAATATAATAATTAATTATGTCAAGGGTGTTTTATCTTTACAAACACAAAATACTTCGTTTAACCTTCAAGGTGGACTAAGCATGTGTTTGATTTGTTATGGAAATCACTTTAAAAAAAATATCTGCACGTACCTACTCTTATAACGGATATGTCTTCACCAATCCGCTTTAATGGATTTTGATTATTACTTTAGTAGTATGACGGGATTAATGTAGTCATTTTGATTTTACTGTCGACTCTCTTTGACTGCCTCGTTGGTCGAGTGGTCGCAAGCGCGACTGCCAATCGGGAGATCCTGGGTTCAAATCGCGGGTCGGGTACTATTGGTTATTTTTAATTTAGAGTTTTTAGTAGTGACTAGGTGTCTGAATATGTGCCCGGTGTATGGCAATAGGCTCACCACGTATTCCACGGGACTTAAACGTAGCTGGTGAAACGTGGGAGTGTACTACCCTCCTCTGCCTGCCCCTTCGGGGATTACAGGCCTGATGTTACGTTTTAATTTGATTTTAATAAATCATAAGTCAAACACACCCTGTCAATTAACCGTAGTATGTTGATCGTTACTATCCCGTGTATTTGATTTCATTGTATTTGACTCTGAAAACGTTGATTAATTGATGTAAATGTCTCGACAGTTGGAAGCATTGCCCTTACGCTGGAGGTTTATTTGTGTTTCTCGATTGGACTACTACGAAAACATCACGGTGCATTCTATTTACGTATTAACATGTAGCATGTATTTAATTAATCTTTCGATTAATGTTTATTTAGCTTTTACACATATATATATTATATGTATTTGTACATTGTATATTACATGGGGCGCGCTCAATTTCTAATGACATTGTCTACCAGTCAGCCAATGTTGATAGGATATAAGAATAAACTGCAGAGCTATGTAAATATATATAGTCCTACATACATACATATACAAACAAAATACCACTGACTGACTGATCGACTGACTCATCACGAGATCATCGAAAGTACATATATGTCCGATTGACTTGAAATTTGGCATAGTTATTAATTTCGGAACGTAGAGGCTCACTAAGAATGGATTGTACGATAATCCTTTCCAAAATGATAATCCTATCAAAAATTAATTTTTCGCTTACTAATACACACTCCTCCCGTCTCCTCGCCGGGCCATCCCCTCCCGCCTGTCGTAGTCTCGCTTTCCTCTCCCCTTCCTCTAGGTCCTATTTTCTTTTTTTTAAAGTATGACAATTTTATTTCCACAATATGCCACAACTAACCACACATATACTCACTTACATCAACTGACGTACATCCGACCCGACCACGTATGCTCTTGACTGCGTAGGTGGTTAAGGGGTTACAAGTTTCACTGCTGATCGAAAAGTCCCGGTCGAATCCTGGGTCCGGTGCTACAGGATTTTTTTAACTTATATTTTTTAGGAGAAATTTATAGCAAGGGCTCGGAGACTAGATCTGTGCTTGATATAAGGCAACGGGTTATTCGTTGCTGAGATGTAAGCTTAACTGGTGAAACGTGGGAGTGTACCTACTATACTTCTTTGCCTACCTCATTGGGGATTATAGTGGTGAAGTTACGTTATTTACTTTTTGTAGTATAGTGTAATTTTAATTTAATTTTGTCATTTTCACTTCAATTCAATTTTCAATTATAATGTGTCGTATTACTAACATAGGATAGATTTAATTACTAACATACAATATGGACAATACCTGGTTTGGAATAAAGATTATTATTATTATCACAACGGTTCGAGTATATTGGATTAGACAAACATCTTTTTCATTATTACATTGTTACGGATCTTGTCTAATGTTACCATGTCTAAGTGCTTCATAGGCGCCTAAAAACTGTCATTTTTGATTAGATTTTATAAAAATTAAAAACTTCTTTATTGTCCCGTCATCAATCATTCTTATCCTAATCCTTACATATATGAACAATGAATGATCAAATTTTTAACTTGTCATGCAACAGGTAGGCAAGTGAGGATTTCTAAATGTAATCCTTAAATTTAAGGATGAGGGAAAGAGGTATTGAAATCAGAATTTCGAGGAGCGTGTAATTTAGTTAATTCGTTATTAACTTTATGGTTTATTTTAGACCTTGCGTTACAATTTGTATGTTAAATATAATATGTAACACAATTTTGGCCTTGAAGTTTATAACAACGAAAATATTGTTTTTAATAATTTATTAATTAATATATAAAGTTTTAAATTTTTATTAAAAAATATAACATAACATCACTTAAATTTTCTCGTAGCGCATAGGCACGATTCACCATTTATGTTATACGTCTCACTATGGAATAAAAGGTTAGGTAACAGCCATATATCGAGCAAAAATCCGTACCCCGTACTGCTTCTGAGAATTTCAACCTCAAAACCGAATAATACTTAACCCGACCTCGATCCCAGAACCTTTCGAGCGTTTGCAACCACTCTACCAACGAGGCGGTCAACCTTAAAATTTTAAATTGACAACTTATGCTATTAAAAAGAGAACGACGGTACTCGAACGCACACGTCCCTAAGTCCGTAAGTAAATTAGGAAGGGGCCCAAAGCAAAGTACAAGAGCAGCACCGGTGACATCACGACTGGCGCCGCTCCGCACCAATTGGCGGCAATTGTCTCGTGCCAAACATGTAGCCTGCTTATACGTGTACATAATTAAATAAAACCAAAATTACTAAATGAATGCCTCGCTGTCTCCTATATAAGGGCACGCATATTCTAAACAGGACATTTTAAAGGTTCTATTTCACAATATTCTGTATTTATATTCACCTGTGAATGTACTTACTAGTGGTGATTTGATTTATATACACAATAGTGATCATATCATTTATAAATTGAAATAGGTTATAATGGTAAAAAATTGTTTATATACCAGCTTTTATTTACATGTTGTAAAAAGTCGAAAATAAGTTTTTAATTAAATCAAAAACATTAATCTATTAACGTAACATCACGCCTAAAATCCCCGAAGAGGTAGGCAGAGGAGTGTAGCACAGTCCTACGCTTTACCAGTTACGTTTACGTCCCATGAAATAGGTGGTGAGCCTATTGCCATACACCGCGCACAGACCCAGACTCCTAGTCTCCACTAAAAATTCTAAATTAGAAAAAGCCAATAGTAACCGACCCGGAATTTGAATCCGGGACCTCCCGATCAGCAGTCGCGCTTACAACTACTCGACCAACGAGGCAGTCTATCAATCTTTATCTATTAAATTGCACAATTTGTATGATACATATAAAAACTTGTCGCGAGATTTGACACTTGGTGCTATCTGCCTATTGATGTCATATGGTAATAACGGTGCAGCGAATACCGAACCTGCAACAAAGTAACCCTGAGAACTATTTGGCGTCATTAGAAAAATGTCTTTATATTGTAGTTAATTAAAATCATTTGTATTCGTGTCCAGCCTTGGGGTAAAACAGTGTCCAAGTTTATAGACTTTACGTGTCGAATGGGACGATAAATGACATCATGTGCACGATTGACCTATATTCCTTGATTATAATGCCTGTGAATCTATTACGTTATTTCTACAATTCCACGCTCTATAATCTTACGGGAGCGTTATATGGTTTCGCACAATTTATGGAACGACCCTTTTCTCGTTATTGTATATTATCATCATCAATCCTTTTAGTGTTTCATTCTTGAATATGGATTTTTTGGCATAATGTGTAGGTTTGAGGCTACCTAGTGTTTGTCACGCTAGCCATCAGTTTTAGTAGATTTCACATGCTTTAAATAAAATTTTAAAAACTCTAAGGAGTCTTGGTTTGAGAGTATTGCTGATGTTTTCCTTTACCGTTAGGTATAGCAAACAAAATGTAAACTTAGAATTGTTTAAATGTGATTTCGTTAGTATTCGAATTCTGGATCCTCGATGTACGAAATGTTAAAACCTAAACCAAATATTATATGATTAAATTTATAAATTCTTTTTATTTACTTCTGTCACTGTTCGCATACGTTACATATAGACCTCAATAGAAAGTTGAAAACTAATTAAGAATCGAATTGTGAACCGCAAGGTCTAGATACGGATAGAATTAACGAAATTTGAACTGACTAACAGTTGGCAATTGAGTTGTCTGTGCTGTTTTGTTGCAACATTTTATGTCATTTTGTGTGTTTGGCAAGATTGTGCCAAGTAATTTGCGACCTTCGAATTACCTATGTAACAAAATTAAACACATAAACTAAATCTAAATGGCCTGGAGGAATATTTCCACTAATGAATCGCGAAACCCATCCATTACACCAGAACGCCTGTTGTTGTACCTACCTGTTATAATCGTTTAACCCTGGAATGTCTACAGTCAAACATTTACCTACCTGTAAGGGATTCCTCGTCGTACGTTTTGTTTTTATTCATACAAATGATTTATTATGTTTCAGCTCCAACCGGAAATATTGCACCGGAGTCAATTTGAATGTTTTATTCGTTCGAATACGAAAAACTTTAATCTAAAAGGATAATAAAGTTCTGTGCTAACGTATTTTTATCTCTTTTTAAATTACCACACGTCTGTTCATTTTTTTCATTCGGGTTAATCGTATCAGACGACTGATCAGATGTTCCTTCTTAGAATCAAACTTGTGCGTCTGAATTTTATACCTAACTAAACAACGAGACATGAAACACACTGGAACCGATACGTGTACTTGGTAGTTTTGTTGTATATTCATTATTTATTTGCATTCTTATAATGAACAACTGTCAAAGTTTATTTTTTGAATGCACGCTGTCTTGTAATAAAGCATAAGTTGGCTGTATAGGATTTCTATGAAGGCAAAAAGCTCACTAGACGGAATGTATTAAAAATGATATGTTTGATACTAAATATAATATGAAACGAAAATTTATCCATCAATCATGCCTCCATACATTTAATAAGTATTTGGAAACATTTTAGGTAGTTAAATTTCATTAATTGACTGCCTCGTTGGTCGCGTGGTTGCCAGCGCGACTGCCGCACGGGAGGTTCTGGGTCCAAATGCCGGGTCAGTTACTGCTGGATTTTTCTAATTTAGAATTTC
>DWME01007533.1:0-12537 GCA_018244795.1 Parelbella ahira ahira
TTTAGAATTTCTAGTAGTGACTCGGAGTCTGGATCTGTGCCCGGTGTATGGCAATAGGCTCACCACCTATTCCATGGAACTTAAACGTAAATGGTGAAACGTGGGAGTTTACTAACCTCCTCTGCCTAGCCCTTCGAGGATTACAGACGTGATGTTATGTTTACACAATCGAATTACATGAACGATAACTGAGCAATTCTCGTCCATTTAAGTAGGTATACCTATAGCTTTACATACTTTGGCATGAAATATAATTTCAATAGTTAAACAAACAGCTACGCGGAAATGATATAACGGCAATTCTTCGCGTGTTTCGGATGTAGGTGCATATAAAAATATGTTTATCTAATTAGTTATGATATTAATATGTATCAAAGCGAAGCGTGAGGTCGCGGGTTCCTGATCGCGTTTGGTCTTCCTTTAGCATTGGTCATTCCGGCAACAATGAAACACTACACTAACTTTCATATTATATTATCGGTGGCAAGTGTGCTACAATTACTTACATAGGTTAGTGATCGGAATATAATGATTTACCTACCTATGTACTTACGTCACTTATAAAATTCAAAGACTGATTAATACCTTAATAAATCGACCGAAAGCTGTCTCAAGTCATAATTGATTGGTCTGTCTTTGGGTCGAGTAGTCAGTGACCGTGATGCTGAAACTGAGGTTGTGCATTCAATTTCCACCCAACTCATATTATATAATGCGCGTGATGAGTTCGAATAGCGATAAGACCTTAAAATCGAACGCAAGTAGTTTTATCAAGTGTCAGGTTATTTTTGAGCTGAGCTGCCTAATTTGCGACAAGACGGCCGATAGGGAGTTGTTTCAAATACTACTAATATTATTAACTAATTATTATAACTAGTGGCACAGTAGCGATCGAAATTCGATTATAAATCATAAAAAAATCTGATTGGGCGGTGTCTAGGTTCTAATGTCAAAGACTACGCTTACATAAATCTTTCCTTTGTGCTACTTATTCACAACAATCCGTCACATGTCTGACATTGACAATGGGACGGTAAATAATAAATGATTTTGTCAAATGCATGGTAGTGTGTAATGTTTTTTTTTATTGATTTAATGTGTTTTTAAGGCATTATTTTTAAAAAAATATTTGCATTCTGCACTCCTTCTCTATGTAAACTATAAATGTGCCAAATTTCATACTCGTCAGTCCGCGCATTTGTCGTAAAAAGGGGTGCAAAGTTTTTGCTTCACGTATTAATATATAGATGATGACAGACACAAATTAACATTTTTCCTGTAACTTAACAAAAATAAACTGTTTGTATCACAAATATTGAAGTGACCCAATTGTCCGTACACGTGCTGCGAACTGACAGCTGCGAGCACTCCACGCTGGAGTGGTGGCTCAGTCGATTCATTGTTACGGTAATTATAAAATGTCGAAGTTGAGGTAAAACTATTACTGGGCTACTAGTGGTAACAAACGCATTCGTATGGTATTCACCGATAGATGAAATTCATCACGGCGCGGCACAGCCGGAGACAAGAACACATAATTTTTGCGACACTACTTGCTGCGCTCGCTAAGCGTCACGTAGGACGAGCCCGACACATCCCACAACACTATACTAATAATTATTCCGCACTGGAGCGCGGGACACGCGTCAGCCCGAGTGGACGTCCGGGAAAACTAAACCAATATAATTAATATCAACCATATAAATACATCTGTACTATTCTGGAACTCTTTTCCTCCTTTCAGAACGCCGTGTGTATATGTATGTATATATACTATTGTAATTTGCTTTTGAAAAACTATTCGAAACGTCGATGGGGAAAAACGTCAATTTTATTTCGAATTCGCCACTTCATTCATATACAACATACTAAAAGTATAATACACAGTAATAAACGTATACGGATCGTAATAATAGAACGCATAACGCCATCAGCGCAATATGTATCTCCTGTGTCGAAATATTAGTTTTGCCACGTAACAGTGCCAATGTTGTGAATATCACAACCCTATGTTCACTTGTAACGATCTGTACATATGTATTTTCAAATTATAAAATCACCATTCAGATTTCCAAACCTAAGTTCATGGCACAATGTTGTCATCCAGTCCTAAATTAAAGATATAATAGAATATTCATAAGATATCCTTAAATATTTCGCTAAAAGTGCGAACGTAAGTATGGCACAGAAAGCTCCATCTTCACTAAATGAAATAAAACTTTAATATTATTAGAAATAACGAGTCGGTTACAGTTATTCAAAATAGGGTCGTCTTCGTTCGTGCTTGTTACGAAAATATCTTCACAGATTTCAACCATTTATTTTAAGACCGTTCTGAGCAAAAGCTAAAATATTACTGGCCTCGAAATGTTAACTAAACAGTAAAAGGCGTATCAACATCGTTAATCAAAAACGGCTAAAACAATTGTGTAAGAGCGTTTATACTATATAAACAGGAATAAGAGTCTCCTAACATCTATCGAATTTCAGCTCGTCCAAGAGAATGCATTGCAAAACGAACTAACATAATATGCTTACGTTTGACTGACGGCGTATTTATTTTAACCGTCTTTCTTGAATCGGCAGTGTTATTCAATCCTATGGACGTGAAAGGCCGGCCGACATATGGTAATGTGTGTATTAGAAATCGGAAGCCCAAACCGAAGACGGCCCCGGTCGCCGAGACTTGTGCAAGCGAGCGTAACTATTAACTTGTTCATATTGTTATGAATATTATAAAAACGCTCCGACCGTTCTAATGAGCCTGTGTTCAAGTGCACTAAGCGGAATTTTATATTATATTAATATCATACAGAACACGCACTTTTACACCGTACCTCATCTTGTAAATGTATCCGTTTCGGATGGGAACTATCTCAGGTCTTTTTTCGCGAGTTCCCGCCGATCGCAGCGAAGTCGGAGCAAATATTGTTCATAGGTAATATCCCTAAAAGCAAACGCGCTTTAAGCCTTAATAATTTCATGATGTGCTTTGTTACGTCCACATTCCTTAACCAGAAAAAATGTGCAGGTAACATTGTGAGCAGTAAATTTAGAAAAATCCTTGCCTTCCACTTTTAGATAATTGCTTTACAAAAACAATTGTTAGTTATATATACCACTCCTAAATTTTTAGCACATTACATAGTTCTAACAACATTTCACCATTGAACTTCTCTACGCGCGGTATCTACCGTTTTTTAGTTACATCAAGCAATCCAAACATCGGTCGAAGTGCCCCAGAGAGCAGGTTGTGTCAATATCACAATTTCTTAAGGAGGAAGGGACCAGCTACACGAAATAGTGTTTCAACAGATATTGTTCCTTTATGTATTTGCGGAGCAAATATATGAATCTTTTATTGTTCAGAAAATAAGCCATTTTATGTAACAGGTTGCATCTAATTATCATTTAACGACCGCCAAGCATATAATGTGACAACAACATTTTGTCTTTAAAGCCGCGAATATCCGGTGTTTCCGAACAAACTAGCTTAGGACAAACACCTCACAACAGCAAACGTTGGAGGTACAAAGTCATTATTAAACCATTATTTACAATGGATTGTTATCAGTAAGAAAACATTCTAAAACTTTATTGATATTGTAAGTCTCGCTTTAAGGTTGTGATGCTATCGCAATGTCTAGTGACGCGGAAAAGCTGCTTTACAGCAGCAACAATCATTTGCCAAACATGAACTACCAAACATGAATAAGGATTGGCATTAACACCTCTGCTTTTCCACGGTCCGCACGTATCTAGATCATTGAGATAATTACGCCCATTAGCGGTGTCCAGCGTGACTGGAATAATGAACGCGACTTAACAAACTAAACTAAATATTTCGCAGTCGGCACGGGCCGGTAGGACAGGTACTGCATGTCGGGCTCCAGCCGAACACATACCGAAATACGTTGATTATGTATTTAAATCCGGCGCATAATTAGGATTACATAATTTTTAAGAAATGATTGATGCCACGTTGAAATCGATGATAAATACAGTGTTTCAAATCGGCTGGACAATAAGGAATCATAATAGTGCACTTAGAAGTTATTGGTGCTACAGTATAAGAAGGTAACAACACCTAAAACTGTATATCCCACTGTACTTTTTTAAAAATGAAGGCACATGCCAGCCTGACAAATTTACTAAATCAATATTTAATAACGATAAAAGCCTTCCACGTGCATTACTCCATGCGGGTTGGACGTTCGCGGCGCGAGGACGACGCATGGGATTAAAACCTGCAAACAAAAGCTGAAGAGCAACACACGAACAAACGCGTATAAAGTTTCACTTTCCGCGCGCGTTGTGAAAGAGTACCATTGTGTGTGACACTGCATAATGTAGAGACACTGCACAAAGTAAGAAAACTAGACGCCATTTCGACGCTTTCTTTCAGAGCACTTCATCTCTGAGCACTGTTTCAAAACACTGTGCAGTAACAACACTACACAGCGCTATTTTACGTGATATTTTTTCTCGCAAAACTTTACATTTTTCATAAAAACTCATTGCAAACACTTATTTATCTATATAAATAAAGTAGGTACATAATGAAAGTGTGTTAATGTTTCACTTTGGGGACACCTGAAACTATTTCAAGATTAACTGCGAGTGCATTGAAAACAAATGATTGACGATTAAGTTACTACATCGAGTCATCGATTTAAGTGAAAATTTAGGTACAGCAAACTGATAACACATTGAAATGCTATAAACATGTGTGATACGTAGAGTCGAAGACGAAAATCCGCTTTTGGCCTGCGATAACCATAAAGCCCGACCACGTCGCGGCTCCTTGTTTAGAGAGATGGCGCGATGGAAATATTTCAAGGTAACACTTTGAACACTTGTCATCATACACAAATCTTAGTTTTATAAGTGAAATATAAGCGTTTCAAACCCGGCTGAATATAATAAATGCGGAAGTGCATCTCTTTGTCTCTCTGTCAACTTTGTACGGCAAAAAAATTGAATCTATTTCGTTAAAATTTAATGTAGAGATAACCCGGGATTCTAACAAAAGCAGTTAAATAATTAAAAAATATAAAGCAAAAATGTTGTTGTAGGTGCAAATGAGGTGTAAACAATGATATATTACAATGGATATCTATAGATCAATAATAAACAACGTGTTTCACCGCCAAGAATTTAGGACAAAAGTCGTAGGCGTTTCCACTCCATGAAGCAGTTAACGATGATAAATATCAAAAGTTGATTTAGTTGTACACTTCAATCTGTACTTCTGCAAGTGTTTACATGTGGCTGGTATCTATGGAGGTAGACTACATTCATTAAAGCTGTTTTAAGGAATGAGCTGTACAACACGAACACTCATAGCGCAAGACAATAATATAGACAAGTATATTGATTGGAAAATGTAGCGGCTCGTGTACAAGAAGTACACATGTCGTCAAGAGGTCGACGGACCTTGAATTGTACAAATAAACAAATATTTGAATATGCTTAAAGATAACACCCTGCAGTCGTCTTATCAGTACGATTTTATTAAACGCTGGTTGGTGACAAATTTTCAAACCCAGTTCAACGAAATTTAAGTCCAGGTGACATTATCATCGTCGAAAATCAAATATTTAAAAAAGGCAGCTCGACTGAGGCGTACATCGCATTTGAATGAAAATTTGAGAACGTAAATCGTATTTTTATTTGAAATTACCTTATCACTACAGACGCAAACGTAGTTGGGGTTGCAATAAGAGCAATCGCATTCGTTGCACTCGCTCCAAAATATTTCGCCGTTGCAGCCGAGCCGGCCGCCGGTTTCAACGTCGACCCACGTCGAACGCTTCATCAGGACGACCTGATGCTTCTGTGACAGATCCGACACTCCCGGCACCACAACTAGCACAAAAACATAATAACCGATCCGGTGCAATGTTTCCGTATTATGCAAAGAATTCCAAATTCAAATTGTTCACGATTGAAACTTCAGTTTTATGCACACACAATAATAACAAACTATTCAGTTTGAAAACTGAGACGAAGGAGGCATCACTCAAAACTGCTCTCAAATCGGAACACGTCTCGAGACGACACTGTGAGAAGTAGCCAGAACGCAGAGGCAGGGAAAAGGTCGCGAGAGCATGGCGGCAGGACCGCCGCGCTACGCCTCATCGGACAGACTGCTGCTCTCCGCGGCGCGCCCGGCCGCGCTCGCCGCCGCGCGCCGCTACCGAATCCTCTGTAAGGATCGCGAACGAAAACAACTGCTCATTCCATAAAGCTTTTTAGATTTCATGAGCCACATAGAGTTAACGTTCAAATAACAACAGCAGCAGGGTATGTATCCAGCATATCGTCAAAACAAAGAAACCGTTGTTTTCATTTTGGAACAATTTTATAAAACCTTGAACAAATTATACGGATGTTCGCTCGGCTCTTTTTAATCAAGATAAATTACGAAAACCGCTAACATTATTCGTTACATTATGACAACTTAAACTGATCTAAATATAGACGTATAACCATTCGAAAGTAAAGTGAATTTTTATGTAGCTGCAAATGTAACTAGAATTTATTTGCCATTATAACTATTTATATAATGTTTTCCGAAACAACAATGAGAATTTAGGCACTTTTGTTCACAAACTCGTTTTACTTGTTATTATTTCAACACTACATAAAAACTACACACGAGATGATTACACTGCACAACATCAACTACAAAAGTAAACGGTAGACAATGACAGTACTTGGCCAACATCACAGAAGTAGCATCAAGCTGATTATCCGGACAGCGAGGTGACAATGGCATCAAGCGATGACATAGTAAATAATGTCCATTGCACATGACATAACGCTATGTTGACAAATATCCGCGTCAAACGCGCATTCTTGTCTCACTATGAGCCGCCTGCCACTACCGACTGCTGTTTGCTTTTATATGACATAATTTAAATGGTATTCAACAATTACTGCCGTGGAAGTCACAACACTTACTTGCCGTAAATACGGCTAGCGTTGCGTGCTCAATGCATTCCTGCATTGTTATATTTTAACAGCAATGATTTTTTACAGAAATAAAAAATAAACATTAATAAAAGAACTTCAAGGGATTTTCAAAATTGATTGACTTGAAAATATTAATAAAAAGTTCTCGTCATTGCGAATCGGGTAGAAGACGCAGTAAACTATTCAAGAGATATTAAAACTAAACATACAATTAGAAAGCTCTGTTTTAAATCAGAAGTTTAGAATGCAAAGCACTATTTATTACAGTTCATTGACAGCCTTCCTATGAAACGAGCAAAATTGCTCTCTTCATGTAAATTGTGGTAATAGCACCGTTGATAACTTAGAAGAGCTATTAAAATTTATGTCACAATAACTCTATAAGACAAAAAAAAACTAAATGAATCATTCATTATCTTCATGATTATAACTTTAAAATAACATTATCCGCAACAGTCTAGTAACTTTTCCACGTTTATTAAGATAAAATCATAGGATGTACGATAAGAATTATGGAATGTGAATCACTTATCACCCATCTGTTCGTGGAGCGGCAACAAGTTGAGTATTTGTATGAAGGTTACGACGGCAGTGGAACCTTCTGTTTTGTCGCTGGTTTGTACGCGGCCGGCTCGCGTACGCATTGTTTCCAAATACGAAACTAACATCGTTCATAAGCTGACAGAAAATGTTCGTATGTACATCTACATTGATACATTAAACAAGAAAAAGTCTTGTTTGTTTGCTCGCAGTAATCTCTGAAAACTATCAGTCGGATTTGACATTTTTTTTTTCGTATAATTTAGTCATATTTATGAGAAACGCTATAGACTAGCTAGAATCACACTACAAATGTTAGATAGTCTTAAATATTAATATTTGTTAAGTAAATCGACAGAAAAAGTGCTACCGAAATGTTTTATTTGCTTGCACTCGCGTAATGGTTTAGTAATACGTAAAGGCAATGTAATACAAAAATATTTTTTGTAATTAGATCTAGAAGAAAGTCCGCGACACCATATGCCCTTGCTATGAATAAGACATAATAATATATCAATTTACTGAAAATTAAAACGTGATTTATAAGCATCAATTTAAGATACGCCGTATTAATTCCTACGAATGAAAGTTATTTCATTTTAAAGACAATTTTATGTGGATCAACCGTCAACGTAGTCT
Source organism: Parelbella ahira ahira (assembly GCA_018244795.1). NCBI lineage: Eukaryota > Metazoa > Arthropoda > Insecta > Lepidoptera > Hesperiidae > Parelbella > Parelbella ahira. The sequence continues at coordinate 8,158 of DWME01007533.1, forward strand.
TGTGCATCTCGTTGTAGTTATCTAAACGCATAGATTAGGAGTTAACGTTAAATCAAAATTATTCAATACAACACAATTAAACAGAAGTATAGTTAAACGATAAACTACCGAAGATACATAAACAGATGAAGTATTTCAATCGGAACAGCATTGGAACGAGCACAACACTTTCGTTTCTAAAATAAAAACAGAGAAATCTCGTCGGAGTAGGACATTTCCGTGATTCGGCGCTAACTATTTAATACAATTTGCCACAAAGCTCCGCGCACTTTCTGACCAAAGCCTCTTTCGGGGTCGTTCACTGTACGTGCTTTGGTTTTTGTTTAGCCGCCAGGGAATCGATTCGCTGCGCCGCTCTTTGTCATAATTGTGGCTTCGTGTAGAAATGGACACTGTAGCAAACGTTTCTTTTGTTATCGCTTTTTATTGAATTTCAATTGCCTTCCGATACAAGAGATAAAATCATGTGGTCTTACAAGTAGTATATTAGCGAGAGTAACAACATCTGCGAAAGACTGTCATACACTTCCTGTTACAGCCAACATAAATGTATTGGTATATACCTGTCTGAGACGCGCCAACCTACTCACGGTCAGAAAGCCCATGGTTATTCTTTTTGTACAACTAGATGGATACCGATGAATACCTATGAATAGTTAAAGCATGGTTATTCTTAGATATATTGGTGAGTACTTAAAGGCTTGCCGAATGAATAGTGACGAAATATGAATACGTTGAACAATAGACCACACACCTCTCATCCGGGATAAGCAAATTCCGGCCACATGGCAGCCACTGCCATATGGTGCAGCTACACGGAGACAGAGCAAAGTATTCCTCGAACAGCTATAATTAATTAGACAGATAATTTTAAGACGAGAAATATAAAACGGTAGGGGGACGATATCGAAGAAGGACAAAGGAAACTTTAACGTAACTTAATACAGTATTGATTGTCGGTAATTACGAATGAGGTTTCAAACGATCAGAAATAAAAATCAGCACCACAAGACTTATAAACTAATCGACGGATGTGAAGTCGCTCTAGATATTTATAGAGTATATAGTAAGCAGTGTCTGCGCTCTACATAGAGCCACGCCAGCTCTCGCGGAGACACGAATGTTCAAGCACAATTTGGTGCCGTTTTAATTACAACTTGCAAGACGACAGCGAGGAATGCGGCAATGAAAGCCAACTGGGGCTAACATAGCAACAGTAATCACAGCTCAGCGAGGAGATCAGGAGAGCAAAGCGGCAGGCTGCCGGGCTCCAGCGCCGCCCTACATGCCAGTGTAGAAGTAATGTGATTGCGTTAGCGTCTGGTCTGGAGTCGGACTAACCACTTTGATAATACTTGCAACGAAGATGTAGATATGATGCAATCGAATTAAATAAGGAACACCTTGATTGATATTATTTTATGGTCACCGGATTATTAATCTTTATATGCACGATATGTACGATACATGAGTTTTGTGGGTATAGCCTTAACGGCAAACCCGCCCTACGCTCTGTACGCAAGACCTGAGCCCCGGCTCCCTCCACCCAGCACCGGTCGGACCCTAGGTTTCAATCACACATAAAAGTTAAAATATTTGTACAAAACAACTATGCAAGTTAAATAAATATTGTTGTTTAATAAATCAAATTGGAAATAATATATTCATGAGGGAGATGCTTAATAAGAAATGAGATGATGCAAAGTTTATGTTGTAAAAGGCGAAAACCAATATTGAGGTCAGTGGCACCGCGCACACGATGACCTTTATTAGTATCAATGCCACTGGATGATGAGGCAGAATGTCGGATCACATTGGTCGAACATTTGCACAGTCATAGAGGATGCCGCTTTAATAAGCGTCGGCAACATCGGTAATAATAAGACGCGATTGCAAACATTGGCGCCTACGAGTAAATAAATAGTCGTTTAAGCAAATTAGTCGCAATTGTCGGTGTTTTTTTCTTATTAGGTGAAGCAAATGTTTGGAAGTTGGTCAAAGAAGCTGGCCGTAAACGAGGATATGAACAAAAATGTTTAGTAGATATTTTGCGTGACTAAAATTCGTTGATTTATTACCCAACAAAGTTATAACCAGTTTGCGACAGCTACTCTGTGTTCAACCAAAACCGTACCGTAACCGATTCGGTTTCTTTTCTAGTTTCAGCTGAAACCGAAACCACGGTACATCATCATCGTCATCAGCCGTTAGATGTCCACAGCTGGACATAGGCCTCCCCTAATCGGCGCCACTCCATGCGGTCCTGGGCCTTTCAAATCCAGCAGCTTCCTTCTGTTTTCTTCAGATCGTCAGACCATCTGGTAGGAGGGCGATCTATTCTCCTACAGAACAGAAGAACTACAGTACGTAAATTTAGAAATCTTATGCTAATGCTGTAATTTAGATTTAAGACGTTCCAAGTTCATCTGGACGGCCCCAACCTGAACTAGTAGTACTAGAACATGTATAAATTTTGCGCGGCGAAGTGCCATGGTTGGATCTATTTGTACTATGAAGCAATTTTTACTATAAATCTACGTGCTTCTGTCTGTGACATTCGGTTGCGTCCACGTGTGTACCAGAGACGATTCAGATTCAGAGCTCAGGAGTGGCAACGCGTCTGTTTCTAGCATTAAAATTGCGGCCGTAATCAAGATTTTTGAAAAATAGCTAAAAGCAAAACATCGGTCGACCACTCGTTGAAAATCACATTACAAACACATTCGTTATACTAAAATGAACAATTGTTATGGACGAAAGGGCTTAACTCCTGCGTGTTTGTATGATTAATTATCAAATAAATAATTTAGGTTTAATAGCCACCTAGGGGACTTAATTGCTTTTGTAACGAAACAATAATTCTTCTAGATATGTTTAAAACAAAGTAACGAGGGTAATTCTGGCATTGAGTAAATATAAATAGTGAATTCTATTAGTATAATACGATATACCACGCGAAGGTACAGTTGGTCGAGGCTCTCCGAGTGTACAGTTACGCGGCTCGTTAGTACGCCCACATTTGACCATTCACTATGATCTAATATCGAGATTTGTCATTGTATATTCGCTACTTACTACTGCACAAAGTTACTTCCCCTTACGGTCCAGCCGCCTGGCCCACTTCACTGGGCAGACAGATAGATCGCGATCAGAGTCTTACTTATTTCCGCAGTATCTAATATTTAACAGTAATAAAAGTTTTAATGTCTAGGTTTAGGTCTAAGAATAGCAGTGACAGTTGGTTTGGTTACATTGAGAGCAAAAGGTGTTAAAGGAAATGCACTTGGAGTAGGTACTTGTACTGAAAATAGTTTAAATCATAAGAATCAAACGTTTTAAATAAAGTTGGAGGAGAAAGAGAAAAGTAAATAAAAAATTTGCTAATTTTAAATTGACACAAAAATGTTTATAGGGTGTTGCAATAAATATATACGAGTAACTTATTTACAATGTTGACCGAACAACTTGAGCACCAACACTATGGTAAGTGCCACCTTTTTTACAGACATCGCTATATACATGAATCAAAAAGAAATAATAACATACATTAGACAATGTTAGTCAAGAACTTAGAGAGCCTTACAGATGTCACCATTATATTATAATATATTATAGCTACTGCTACAAAAACTTAGTATAGCATAAATTGCACAAGTCACATGGATGGTAATGGGGCAAAACATATATGAAATATTCGGTATAACGACCAGTTGGAAGGACATCAACACACTTATAATCAAAAGTATATTTACGTTCTATTTGATACGTCCATTAGCCGACGGCTAATAGCGCTTCGGCTCACAGTCAGGGTCGACGGACAGTTTTAAAGCGCGGAGTGGGCGAACAGCATTTGGGTTGACTCGCAAGTCAAAGATTCGCCGGCCGTTTCGGTCATTTTAGTCTCCCTACTTGGTAATACAGCAAAATATAAGCAAACTAGAATTTAAGAATGAAATTTAACGATCATCCTTAATCGGCAACTTCGACGACCCACACATTCGAATACTCAGAACTATTGTGAAGGCTAACATGAAAAGAGTGTTTTTAGTTTGAGTCTTTCTAGCTTACTATGCCATAAGTAGCCTGTCCCTATTCATATTTTACATCCGCCAAAAATCTGGAACAGCTGCTGTAGCTTACTGAATTTTAAATGTTAAAAAACCGAATGATATTACGTAAATACAAATTTAATTGTTATGCCATATCTCTACTAGAGAATAATGAACGAAGAAATAAAACACATTACCCAAGTTTCAGGGAACAAATCCATGTATTTAAGAATTTACAACAAAGCCACAAGAATAAATCTCACAGGTTGTCAAGGCCATAAATCTATTATATTTTGTGAGAGACAAACTGGAAAAACAGTTTACACACGCT
>DWME01007534.1:0-12535 GCA_018244795.1 Parelbella ahira ahira
TGCGATTTGCCGGTTTAAATATTAAATATTCTAAGAAAATACATTTTGCTCTAACATTCTAACAAAATTGATTCCATAACGACAAATTTATTTTGATTCAATGTAAGCAAAAAATAATTATACAATATCAACATTTATGAAAATTAGACTTCACAGTTATGTATTTTTATATTAGTCCTTATTTATTTGTTGCTTTTATGATTAGTGTTAATTTTTCAGGTTCTGTTAAATTACTTGCTTGCTGATAATGTGGTTCTAGGTTTGATGACGGGAAATAAAAGCGTGATGTTATATTATTTTATTTGTTTATTTTTACCTTTGACTCATCGATTCGGATCGCAGCGTAAGCTGGGTAAACCACTGCTAACTATTCCGGAAACAATCCTTTGATCCGTCGGCAACTCCCACTACCCGCAACTATTGTACGTGTTGATCAAACTTTGTATATAAATTTTCAAATCATTATTGATCATCTAGTTTAGGCCCTGTTTAAATACCGTCATCATACATATAACAAATTGACGAAAATATATCAATGACAAGTTGTAATTTATTAATTTAAAGCGCTTCTTCTTTTCATTCGTGCGTCTTCTACGTTTATAATATGTCTTTATAATATGTCTTTATAATATATTTATACTATTGAAACAATGTTATCCAAATTGTTGCCCGTAAAACAAACGAACGAAATCCTCATCGAAACAATTTCTTTACATGACGTGGAAAACCATGTACCTTGCATTTGTAAACCACTCACAAACTTTCGTACTGCGGTGAGTTTTAATGTAAATTCCGATAGTTGAATAATCTATTAGGTGATATGGTTACGCTCAGTGTGGCTACACACATAGGGCAGAGCGGGGTCTTTTGAGGCACGGGGTCTAGTGCGCCACCTATAGTATCAAGCACTTGATACGTAATATCTTATATAAGCGGAAGACACTAGATGAAGCGGGGAGATAAAAAAAACCAAGCCCCCGTTGCTTTGGTCGCCAGTAGGCATTCGTTCTGGCTGTGATTGTTAAGGTATTGTTGCAAATTTGGCACCAAAGGTAAAAAACAAGGCTCATCTGGATTTTGGCTTAAAAATTACGGATATTTTCATTCAGTGGCGTGCCATCGATGAGACCTGTGTCTAGCAGTGGACGGGAGTAGGCTGATAATGATGATGATGATGATATTTTCATTCATTGGGCCACTTTAAGTCAATTACCGATTATCTAGTTGCAAGATCCAAATATGATATGTTCAGAAAGTCGATAATATAAAAATATTGCGAAATTTGCGCAGAATCGATGTCATAGATTTAATAAAATAATTTAAGGGAAGGTCTAAGACAAAGATCCACCTCCGCTTAGACCGTAAACTTAAGTATAGCACAGAAAATATGTGAACTGAAAACGGGCGGCGCCTCCAATCCCTTACACAAGGGTAGAATTTAACCTCTTAACTTCTCATGTTTCGTTATTCGGCCGAGGTCGCCATGTCAAGCAGTAAGCCCTTAAATACAAAACGCAGATGACCTTCGAAATATGTGTTTTAGCGTTACAACAAAATGTTTTACGCTTTATTAACATTATGACTTGACATAAAAACGTTTAATCCGATGCGTTCAGGCGCAGCTAGGGAGTATTCAACACCACAAATAATAGCATTACACGTTTCTCACAGTATATATGTATACTATACAATTTGTCCGACACTGTTCCCAAGAAAAGAGAATAATATTTGTAAGATTACCTTAACACGGCCGGACTAATCTTTATGTCTATACTCCTACTAGCTGTTATCTAGCCTCGTCGCTGAATATACTAAAATTTAATAATAATAATTAATAAAAAACAAAACATTTTTTTATTATTAAAAAGTATTTTATACAAGTACACAGACAATCAGATGGCTATGATGAAAATTTAAGAGAAAATAAATCCTAGTCAATCCTGGACAAAATAAAGGCCGATTAGAGTATTAAATGCACCCGACCATACAGTCTGATTAAGCGTGATTATTTCCATCTGACCCAAATTTCAGCTAGCTGAAATTCATCGGAGGCGAAAATAAACGAATAATGTGCCGTCACAAGACTTACCGCTTAATCAGAAAGAAGTGAGAAGGTAACGAAACACAATTTATATTGTACTCAACAAACGGCGCACGATATGGAAATGTATGACTGCTAGTAATTTATTATTAAATAATCGTTGAGACTGAAAAAGCGGCCAGTCGCGTGACCCCTACTTTGGTTATGTTACGATTTTGTTAACAGGCAACAGCGGATTTAAAAAATCAACATAAAGTCGTATACAGCATTAGTACAACTATTATTTTGTAATTAATAAATATTTTTTTCATATAAATATTTACGACAATAGCAGACCATTGGGAAAAAGTAATAAATATAGCCATCAAAATTCAATATCGTTATAATTTGAGATATTTGACCTTTACTTTCATTGTTAATTTTTCAAGAAACAATAGAAATCTATAGGTGACAGTATACTAGAAGTTTTTAAATGCCTGGCAGTTTTTTAATAGGATTAATTACTGTTACATAATGGTGAAGACAATAACGGCAACGATGAATGCATCTTAGCTAGTTATCGATTATTTACATTATTAAACATTTCATTAGTTTGTGGGATTTATTATCATAGGGGAACTACCCGCATCGCTTTACCACTTAGCAGTGACCCATATAAAACTAGACTGGATTTACCTACCGCCAACTTACGCCCACTTCCGTGGCGACTCGCCACTCGTGACCGCCAGCGGTGGGCTGGCTTAACCACAAATGATCGATAAACTTTTCTCTAATTAACTAATAATTGCATCTGATGTATTTTTCATGGTCCCGCTTAGCTAACTTGACTAATGCATGGACATAATTGGTGGTTCTACTTTAAATCTGAACATGGAATTAAAATGCACGTTCAGTGCAGCAAAAGTAATGTTCTTTTAAGTGAAACGACAAATTGTTAGGGGTTTACGGAAAGTAACTTGATACTAGCCAGATACGAAATAAAAAATACATTATTTTATTTTTGTTTTAGTAACATGTACATGGAGAAACTTTTAAGGGAGTTGTCCACGGCGAAAAAACAAGTTCATGTAATGTTAACCCTTTCATGGTTATCACTAAACATCGATTTTAAGTAACCAAAAACAAACTCCAAAGTAATTAGTTTTAAAACAAAAATGACTAAAACATTCAGTTAGGACAATATAATATAAAATTAATGTTTTATCTGGAGTCGGAGTCAGCCAAGGATATTTTAAAGCTGTAAAAATGAAGGCCTTTTGCCCGTCACTGACACATCCACCCAAAACCGAAACTACCAACGCTAGAACAAACGTGTGTGCCAGCATTCACTAATAGTCACCACTTGAATTGATTTGATACATTCGTCAATAATAATAGTTGAGAGAATTTTTGAAAAACACAGAGAAATTAAATCGGAAAACATTTTGTTAGCCGCTAATAGCACGCAAGCTGACGTTTGGGGAGAAGGAGATCTGAAGTGTCCGCTAGTTACATTAAAAAGGGTTGGAATACCAAACATTTGTCATGATAGACCGATTGATTTTAAACATGATCGAGGTATTTGCGCGACGAGTTACGACGGCTACGACCGGTACCGTAATCTTGTAAGTCTAACCCGAAACAAACTTTCACCTTCTAATATTAAAACCTACAGAGAGATCGCCGACGCTTTGTTGGGTACCGACTAGATTGATATTGCTTAGAAATAAAATTATGATATTCGAACTTATGGTATATATACTAATTATGATACAAACCCTTGATCATAGTTATTCAAAATAAATTGCCTAATAATCTCTTGATAGCATCAGTGCTTTGCACTATCTTTCTAATACATTAAGCATTAAAAATCTTTTAAAGTTAGCTAGTTGAGGCAGTAACAGGCGGACCACATCGCTCGAACGAACGACAATCGATGAGGAAGATAATCACCGATTAGCGGCTAAGTTGTGGTAGATCACTCTTCTACCAGGTGGAACATTTACTTTGAACATGGAGCCCTTATTCAACAAAGACTTATGCATATACATATTTGTCAAAATAATAAGCGTACCCTTTAAAGATAAAAACGCAGCAGCTTCAGAAAATAAAAACTTTCTCCATAAAATTATACAAAGAAGTGTTGAAGTAATTAAAGAGCTATACGGATGTTTGCGAAAGTAAATAAATTCCATACGTTCATTGTGAAGAAGACTTTCCATAGCGGAAGTTGGGAAGTAATTTCCTTAATGTTTCGCTAAGTAGAATAGTTACGTTCAAACAAAAAGCTTGCAGCAACAGTACTTCAAAGCGAACCCTTTCGCAAATATTTTGATGTGTTCAGAAATTATGAACAATAGCTGTTCTGTTATTAAACAATCTTCGTTTAAGACTTTAATAAAATTATAGCGTTTTGCGCGTGAACCATTAATGATAGGTCTAATAGATTATTTTGAAATAAATGCTAATCAGACGCTCGTAATTCTTATTGTTCCTAATTAATTATATTTGTTCGCAAATGTTAAATATACTCCGTACTTGTAGCTTTATTAATTAATCAATCAGCTGCAAGGTGACCGACCGATGACACAAACGACTTCCAAAAGTTTTTTACGAGTATGGAAGTGTTAAAGTTTAGGAACTGTGTTGGCTATTTAGGCTGCTGTTGCCTGGTTAACAGAGCACCTTCTTGTCAAAACCGGTGGCGTAGCACGCCTGAAGTAAGTTAAAAAAACATTAGACAAGCTAATTAACTAAATGAGTTAGCGATCAGTTTTCGAGCCAATAAGGTCGTGTCTTGATATTCCCCCTCACTGGATAGTCCCTATTAATCGGTTACATAAACAGTCTGAAACAATTAAAACCAACATTAAAAGAAAACAAAAAAAAGTGCATACAAATCGTTATCATAATCCAAATTATTCACATGTTTGATATGTAACGAAGGTTTAAACAAATTTTTATCAACAAATTCATTAACAAATTTTACAAATTTTTATTTAACAAATTAGAGCCTCAAGTCAAATTACAACATACAAACATACATTACAAACACGTTCAAGTGCAAACAATCCAGACATAATATGAGTGGGGAAGGTTTGATCACGGAAACTCTGAACAAATTTGTTCGTTACAAGCGATGTTGTCGAGTTTATCGATGTTTCGTTACATAATATTCTTAATTATTCCGTACATATACGAGTACATATATAGCGTCATGAGTATCATTCATACGTGCAAGCAGAAAGTAAGCATATTCTGCGACTACGAAGTATCGTGTGTGTGTTGTGAAGTATTGTGTTTGGGAAACACGCATTATAATACGTGTAGTAGCGTGTGTAATCCGTATAAAAATAGAACGGCGTTTATCCCTTTCTATTTCAAACACAGTCATCACAATTTGTTAAAGATCTAATAATAATTAATTTTATTGCGGACAATAGGCATATAGGGTGATGTCAAATTATGATTAAATAACCTATGATACAGATGTGTACCGGACCATTGTTTATTACGGATATCATTGACGAGCTACTGTTATTCGTAGTACTCGTACTTGCGTCTAACGTAATCATTACTTTTATTAAACTGCAAGAATTTCTCGAAAGCAAAATAATAGCACAAAAGTCTTAAAAAAACTTTCGTCTTTGGAAGTTTTGTAAATTTCGTCGTTAGAGGAAAAGTCTCTTAAAAGTATTAATTGATGTAGTGATTAATGAATGGTTATTCTGGACTTATATTTGAATCACAAAAGGATCTTCATGTTCAATGATCATATCTATATCATAAGAAAGTAATCAAATTAGAATAGAGAACCGAGCACGATGCATACGTACATACATACCTACATGTATGTATATAGGAATACTATGATTTGCTCATACATATAAATGACGATCGTAAACTAGATTCACATGGAGATGTACAGCAGAATCTATCTGACCGTAATTGTAATCAATCTAAGTGTAATTAATACACCTTGTGTGTGATCGCAATAGGCTTACAAAAATGCCAGGTGTCACAAAAGTGGGATAATCCTATTGATTCTCACGGCGGCGTGGCTTCCGTATCCTATTCCAGTGGGTTCATTGAGTCAGGCAATTTTGGATAATTAGGTTCCCGTGTTCAGTAGATATAATATATCCGAACAATATCATCGGCGATATCAGCTCCATGTTTAGTTCAATCCATTCTGGATAGAACTATTATCGGATTGAAAATGAAAACATTTTATTAAAGAATACTAATTAATTTGTCATAAGCTAGCTTTTCACGACGAATTTTAAATCAGTGCATATTAGAGAAGGATTTAGGTGTATAATAATTATTTGTAATATAGTAGTAATAATTATAATTATTTCGGTGAATAATATACACTTAAAATCGGAGTTCTGAATAAAATGAAATATAGCCGTAAAAATATATGCATGTTTTTGTTAATTGTGTGTCAATATCACTTGAGACATTTAATCAAAGATTAAATCAATACATAATGTATGTTTGACTGCCTCGTTGGTCGAGTGGTTGCAAGGGCGACTGTCGATTGGGTGGCCCTCGGTTCAAATCCAAGGTCAGGTGGTATAAGATTTTCCAATTTTGAATTTCTAGTAGTGACTCGAAGTCTGGTTCTGTGCCTGGTATGTGCATGCCCCACACTAATATTTATCATAAAACTGTAACTTTACAACAAACACCCGAGATCGACTACTAAACAGAAGGACGACTTAGAGGACGAGTGTAAAATATTCCTAACGTTTCAGCTTTTCAATTACAAATAAAAATAAAATCGTAATCGTAAAAAGAATAGTCGTAAAGGCAATGTTTAATTAAACTTTTCGATTGTAATTTAGTAAAAAGAGGATCCGTAACCAATAGCTGGAAAATCTCGCCGCGGGGCAATTAAAGCATGAGCTTCTAAGTATTACAGAGGCATAATTGAAAGTTGCGAAATGGAATGGATTCAAATGAAATGTATATTTCGTAGTAGCAGATGAAAGTTTATTTTATTGGTCCGCAATATGCGGATATCAGGAAAATGCTTGATTGCTTGCGGGGAACTGCTAACGGTATGTTTGAAGCTTACAAAACCTAAGTAGAATGCTTAAACGCACTGAGACATCACAGACTTCGCTTTTAGTGCGATTATTTATGTAACTAATCATCTCCACCATCAACCCTTTTAATGTTCCACTCTTGGACACGGGTTTCCTCTCAAAATAAGAAGCATTAAGGCCTTGGTCTGCCACGTTTAATAAATACGGGCTTGCAGACTATAAACGCCTTAGAAAACATTATACTGCACTTGAGCATGTACAAGTTTCTTCACCATATTTTCTTTCACCATAATAGCAAGTTATATTAAACCAGAATTCAAAACCAGGATCCGCAGAGTGGGAGACTGAATATTAAACTTCTTTTTTCATAACAGTTAAGTAACAAATTTAATTGAATAATTTTAATTGATTAATTTGTTTATGCCTCGCGACAATATAATAATTAATAATTGCGACAATAGTTCTTCTATAATAGTTCATCTCTAAATACTCACTACAATTAAGAGTAATGTAGGCACAATTCCATTAAGTTTAGTACATCAAGAAAGTCCTCCCGCGTCTGCTCGTTCACAGCGAACACCTTAAACGCGTAAGCGATATTGGAAAAACTGATCCCTCCATGCTCCACGTACGTTCATAATGCGTTTGACAGTTGAAGGTCGCCAAATTGACTGCGACCAGCCATTGTGCCCGAACACTCATTTGTATTATTACTCCCCGCCATTTAATCTTCTCTCCTTATTCCATCTCTTGACCTCTTCAATTTGCTGATTTGTTCAGCCTTAAAACGACGTGTGATAGGTGAGTGAGGTTTCTTCGCTATAGGAACCCGCATAACCAATGAATATGTTTAGAATAAATGGACACACCGCACGGACGCTTACTCATTTGGATATAGGTATGGAATCTTTTATTAGAAATATCGCTACAATCTGTTTTAATTTTCGTATTAACTATCAAAATAATTAAAAGTTCATAGTTAAGCAATTCAAAATAATATCACGCATAAAATTCCCCGAAGGGATAAGCAGAGTAGTGTAGTATATCCCCACGTGTCACTCGTTAAGTTTACGAGTACGTCTCATGGAATAGGTGGTGACTCTATTGCCATACACCGCGCACAGATCCAGAGTTCGAGTCACTACTATAAATTCTAAATTTGAAAAATCGAATAGCACCCGACCCGCGATTTGAACCCAGGACCTCTAGATCAGCAATCGCGCTTGCAACCACTCGACCAACGCGGCAGGCAGAAAATAAATACCTACATCATTATGGCATCGTCGGTTTATGAGGCACACCATTATGTGCGATGACCGAGCAATTTTGTAACGTAAACCAGTGTTTGTTCAGCACTTTTTATGGGAATTAACTTCGCTTACATTGCAATATGAACGCTGTAACGATGTTTGAACAATTGATCGACGAAACAGAATGTGTACATATTATCATATACGAATACGTATCGGAACATCAAGCCTGTACTTACAAGAAAAGGGAGCTAGAGGAGTGTCGAACATTTCGATGTTCCAACACTTGCACAGCATTAAACATTTGGATATACCTCAATAAATGAATAAAAAATATTATTTTTTAGTTGCTTATGATGATTTTTTACAGAGTAATAGTATATAAACAATAATAACAATTTTAAACTCCATTATTTGCCGTTTAAATTCAATGTCGATTGGATCCGAATTTGAGTAAAGTAAATTGTACGATAGATTAGCCTTCGAGTCGATCAAATTGGGAATTAATGTATATTTTCATAGTATTATTATGTTGTACACGAATGTATTATAGTAATGTTAACGTGAACGTTTTGATCCATTTCACAATGCTCGTAGCATGGATGAAATTTATTCCAAATTTGCTTTAATTGTGTGCACATTATTACTGAGCGCAGTTTGCGCATGATTTCACGTAATGTGAAAGCGTACTCTATAACGTTTTCATATCGAATTCAAATAAAAATGAACGTTACTCATAATGTAAACTATTTTTAATTATATGTATTTCCGATCGAAATAAATCTGACCCAATTTTTCAGTTGTTAGGAAAACGAAATAAATACACGTCGCAAAGAGATACCCACGCAAACTATATACCTACCTACGCAAAATGCTTGGCAGTGGACGGGAATAGGCTCATAATGATGATGAACATACCTATAATATGTACAATAATATCAGTGTTATTGTTACCAATATATTATTAGCTACATAGAAAAATATACAACTATACACATATATATACATATGAAAAAATAAATGCAAAATTATGTTGTAATTAGGAGAAATATTTTACAAGTTTTATTTACCTTTTGAGCAAAGTATTTTCCTATACACAATAATAAAATCCAATAACCTACCCGTATAAAATTTTTGACTTTTTGAATCATCTGAAAGTTGTATTGAATTTCGATGAGTCAGTGAGTGACATAACGATAATGGCATGCCATTATCATGCCATCTTATATTTATATATGGTATTTGTTTATAAGAAGACGTTATTACCAGACACGTGAAATCGCAAATGCGTAGATCAAATGGACAAGTTTTTAGGGGCTTGCACGTAACCGGAAATTGTTCGTGTAATATGACCCACTGCCAATGTATCGCCCTCTTGCTTTTCGAACTTCCCTGACAGACTGCCGTGTGAACAAATAAACGTGGGATGTGAATGAAGATTTATTAAGTAAAAGCAATACTTAATTGTACAACACAAACTGTTCTTCAATATATTATGTATAATTTGCAAACACGCTTCATCTTCTGACTTCCTACGGTGAGCTCTCATTTGTTTAAATGTAAATGTTCAAAACTAATAGCAATCAAATTTATAATGAATCAAATATTGCCATAGAATTTTATGTTTTATGTTTATACATCAGTTTATTCTGAAACAAATTGTAAATAGCTGTCACGACGTCAAAGAAGTTTTTCTTCCACATACACCTAATGAAGTTTAAAATCGTATTGGGCGAATTAATCATCTTTAGTAGGCACAATACAAAGAATAGCTGCAGTAGGTCCAGAGAAAGCAAAAAACACTCAGAATTCTCGAAAATTCTATTAATAAACTAGCATTTGTTAATGGCAATTATCAAATAATTGTACAATATAATTACTGTCAACTGGATTCATGGTCGGCCATGTTAGCATACATCACGAACGTGAACCGAGTCAGATCCTGCATAATGTATGAAAGTAGTGAGTAAATTGTGTTACGAGCGGGTTGGGTACTCTAATTTATTACGAACGTACTAAATACAAGCATCGAATTACAAGGATACGTAATAAGATCGCTAGAAATGTAAAAAATTATTTTGCTTCATTTTCATTGTGTGAACATGTGTGCGTTTACTACCGTGTTAAAATTTTAAATGCTTTATTTGTTTATTCAGTATAGATCAGCACGTTGTCACAGTCTTGCCTCATGGAAACCTTTCGCGTTTCTTTAGAAGACTGCTACTGCTTGAAATGTGAACGAAAACGCAATGTTACGCCTGTAATCCCCGAAGGGGTAGGCAGAGGAGTGTGGTACAATCCCACGTTTCACCAGTTACGTTTAAGTCCCATCGAATACGTGTTGATTGCAGACCGGATATTATTGAAGAGAAATGTTGACAAAATAAACATACAAAGTTAATGTTGGTGGACGCAGGATGGATGCATCTTAACCAACTAGGTCAGATACTGGCTAATGGGGAGAATGATTAATATTGAAGAAGCACGTCAGGTCTGTAATACAGGTCTCTAATCAGAGATATACGGCACACAGTACTCTGCGTATCCCGTAAGGGACCTGCCGTGTAGGTATAATAATAACAAAATGTCACTCAATATTTAAATTACAACATACAGATGCTGCCAATTCTACCGCGCTAAGGTGATAGGAATTATGTCCAAGAAATTTAATTTTTAAAAATTACTTTCTACATAATAGGTACATTGCACTGATCTTGTGGCGGTGTTGTGTTTGTAGACATACATACATATACACAAACATACATGGATATTCACTGGACAAAATGAGGACAATTTTATTGGAAATAAAAACCTCTTTAATAAATCCAGGTCAATTCACAACTCATGTGTAACAGCTGTGTGGACATTTATTACAGGGCTCCAAAGTACGTGACTCTGCATAATGTGCCGGCGAACTGGACCGCTTTCATCCCGTAAGCCAGGTGGGAAAAGATAATAAGGATCGTCACAGTAATCAATACAATACTGTTCGCATTGAAACTGCATGTTATTCTTGCAGTTTAATTGTTTATCATTTATTATAATATCGCAACATATGTATCCATATTTATAACCATTTCACAGTATATATGTACATAACTCCGTGACGGCTTTTTACTATGTGTTTCACACAAGTGTCTGTCTCTTATATTTCTAGATACCGGGTAAGCTTAATTGCGGGTACGAGGAAGTCGCCAAGGGGGGGGGGGTCAGTACCACTTTACAGAAGAATACGTACATTTGCAATTTGTGTAATGGTCTGTATAAGCATTTAAAACTCGCTATTCCACTATGTTCACTGATTGATTTTTATCAAATTGTTACCTACGAAATTTTCTGCTGTAGCAGGAGTCTGCTTTATAATTCCAATTTGGAACGGCTATTGAACATTTGGTTGTCGAAAACATTAAAACATGAGGCGTTCCATGTTATGATTTATAATCAACAACGTAATTGTGATTAATAATTGAAAACAAAACACGTTATTTGAACGTACATATGTATCTATATGTGAATATCTATTTAGTACATTAGTCATTTAGCATTAACTAGGTTCTAGAATATACATCTACGTACGTATGTATGTATATGGTTCCTTTGAAACGTTAATACTGCTACACCTTTTTCTGCCGACAAGCGATGGTTATACAATAATTTGAGTTAGTGAATGGTGTTTTCCCAGTTGCACATGTATACTAGAGGCGTCCAGATGAGCCATCAGGAACAGAAACACGTCTGTGACTAACTTGGACTACGGAATTATAAATAAGAGATAACTTGTGTCTAACTATGAATAACATTTCGTATTTCATGTTCACTGTTTGCGTTTTTTCTGATGGCTGATACATATTCGCTGATGTTATGAACAAAATATATGAATAAAGGAAGATGGATACTGATTATAGAAGTGCACACATGTAAAATGGTCACGTCGTACTCATTATCCAGCCCCTAAAAGGATTTTTGTTCATAATCCACAAACTGAGAATGTGGTTCGTTCGCCAGAGCGTAGCCTATTTTGTAGCAAGGTATACGACGGCAGATGACATATAGATTGGCTTGGGATCTTAAGAAAGCGCGTGGAGTTCTCTACACCCTTTACCAGTAGTTTGTTACTTAATACTACTCCTATTAATAATAATAATAATAATAATCGACTCATTTGTCATTCCACTGTTGGAATATGGGTCTCCTCTCATATTGAGAGGGTT
>DWME01007535.1:0-12534 GCA_018244795.1 Parelbella ahira ahira
CGGCATCCTGAATGGTGAGTCCGTTGGCACGCATGTCATCTTTTACGACGTCAAGCCAGCGTTTCTTGGGCGCTGTAGCAGGGCGGTCTTACAAATATGCATTATTTGTTTGAAAGATTACGTTAATATATATTTTAAAGCATAATAAAATGTGCTGTAAAGAATAAAATCTATTATATAAATCTATTATATATTAATAAAATCTATTATAAAGTATACGTTAAAAATATTGTAAACTAAAATTAATAAATTGTTAAGCCAATGTTTTACTGTCGGGAGTCTCCGAGTGATATTGAGAAGTGGACCCGTCAGACAGAGCTTTGTTTACTACAATGTATAATGTGATATCGAACACAAGATGTATGTATATATTCTTATTTAGTTATCAGTAAAATGTGTTGAACCCTCATATTCTGGCCAATTTAATTAATATATATAGGTATAATTGTTACTCGATGAGCACCTTGTAAAGTACAATAAACGGAATTTTAATTATTTCAAAAGTAGAGATCACGACTCACTAATATCTCGGGTGTATATCTTTCAAACCGACGTAACATACAATCTTTCAATTTCTATATTATATTCTTAGGGATGGTATTTCTTAAAATCCTTTCTTAATACTCACCAAGTCATTTAAGGAACCGTTGTGCTTTTTAGGCCTTACGATTTTGGCTTAGCATTGAGCTATAAAATAACTTCTTTCTTATTTTTTATATGTATAGAATACTGTGAAGGCAAGTAAAACAAAGTGACACATACATACATATATCCTGTACATGATTTTCTCATACGATACACTTAATTGACTGCACCTAAAATGCACTAATGATTCAGGAACTGTAGAATAATTTTGTTATCTTATCATATGGTTTCTTTCTGATATTGAAACGTCATAAAGTTAGAAAAGGCTTTTTAATAATATTTATTCTTCTGATTACTCTTTACAAACTCCAGTTTATAGTATAAGCTCATTATTATAACCCATACTCATAGTAAAGAATTGTTTATTATAAGGCTTGACCGAATTGATATCTGATATTTTGTTTGTTTTCATATCAAATTAAAACTTATATCGTAAGATGTAGGAAAAAATGTCCGGTTAATATTTTTGTACGATTTTTTTTTACTAACGTTCCGACGATGTTTTAATATTTACTTAACATAAATATGTATATATGTACATATATGCATGAAATGTCTTATAATATAACATATTACACTTGTATTAGATATGGTTTTCTTTATTATCATCGTTGTATCATTATCTCCTTGGAAGATTTGCTCGTATCTATCAGTAACAACGTTATGATAAGAGTAAGCCGGTCCGAAGCAACTCCATTCTCTTCTGAATCGTAAGACGTCAAATTGTTAGCCAGTTTTAATCTTTTTCAAATGTTTAACAAATGCTACACATTTTCCAAGTGGAGCCGAAGTGAATTTAAAATATGTTATGAATGAGTCATACCCTGTCTCAGTTCACATTCATATTTTCTGTATTTTGTCACAGTATGTAGTCATATTTAAATAAGGATACTCTGGTACGGTTTCAGAATACAATAAATGTATAAGAGTATTACAAATATTTTTATTCGAAAAGTAACTATGCACAGCTGTATCCAGTGAGGTATCGTTGTAAATGATGTTCATAATATTGTACTTACTTTTAGTTTCTCTATATGTATAGCAACTTTATTTTAAGCATTCTAACCTAAATTTACCTCGAACACGGTGACATTGAAGCGATCGATTGATCTCAACACACGAATTTTCCTTTTAACAAAATGGGCAATAACATGAACTTAATGCGTTAGTAGGAAAACACCTTGCTACCCGTCATCTGCGCAAATAAAGAAATGATTCGTGCCTTTCGAGGGTATCGAGGAAGCCTCGACGTCTTTCGTACGTTCAAAGCCAATGTCAAAGGAAAGCGTAAAGGCCGAGTTCATTTTCAAATTTTTTTTTTTTTAATTTCCTTTAGTTTATTTCATACTCATCTGAAACATGTTACTACCAGTTTCTTCATTATTATAATATTATATATTTATATAATGATTTTTCAATATTACCATTACTTTTTCTTTAATATTTTTGATATTTTATAAATACATATTACGATTATTTATTAGGTATTTATTAGGTTAGACAACATAATTTCACTATGTTGATTTAGCCATAACTATTTTTATATGGTGAAACTTTTGACCGCCCGACAACAGAGGGATACGTCGGACTTCAAATTCCCACAGGATAAATGTCTACGATGTTCCTTTGTACTATGGTAGACGGAACCACGCGTACGCATTTTTATTCTTCTGTTGTTCCTAACATTGATGCCAGGTTTGCGTACAAATCTAGAAATGTTATTTGGTTGCAGTTTATTTAGCTTTTGAATAGTATACGTGAACAGGACTCACTCTATGTTTGTAAAAGGATCGCAGTCCGCTAACTCTCGCTTTCGGCTATATTTTTAACTGAAACCGGAAACCATAGTACATCCCTCACTGCAAAGACAGCAGAAATTTATGAAACGCAATAGCTTAACAAGAAATTTAGAAAGAAATTGCGAATCGTTAATTTTTTTTATCAAAGTAATTTTTTGTATATTACATTAAATATTAGTCGTTTGTACTACCGTCATCCAACCTATTACCTGTTCATTAGTTTAACGCATATATATACATTTTAATTGATTTTAAAATATTATTCATTACTGACTAAACATAGGTGACTTTGATACAGTTAACTCGAAGTAATTCTGAACCGTTTTCATTTCGACGCGACCTTCGATTTACGCTTACGGAACACACTACTGCCGCTTCCGTTATTTTCCACGGCGTGTTTACGAGTTAAGCTTCAGATAATATTTACTCCTTATGCAACACGTCATGTTAAAATCTGAAGGTTTATTGATAACAATAGTTGTAATCGTCAGCGCCACAATCTTTACCGGTATTGGATCCGACTGTATGTACTGTCCACGAGCTTATCTTAGATGACATCGGACGATGAAAAACATTGTATAATACACACGTCAGTACGTAAAAAGATAAATTCTTTTCTTGGATTTGTGTCGCGTCGTTCAAACAATGCGCGATGAGAACATTATTTACCTGGCATACAACAAAGTCTCGTGAATGAGTTTTTCTTTTTTTCAATATTTTATGTCACATGATTTGTTTGTAAAGTTTTTATGGGTAAAATAAATTGCACGCCTTTAAAATACCGTAAAAGACCTACTGTTTTTTATATTGTGAAGGAACATAGAGCTAATAATTATTAAACGTAATTATTTAGATGTTTATTTGCACCTGTAACATATAGGTGCATTTGTCTCGAAACGCAAAGTATTGTAATGACACACATGGATGCCTGTACATATTATATATAATTCTGTTTTTGTGAAATAAAATCGTGAATATTGCACATAAACATCTCTAATATGATATGATTAATCGTATAACTCAATTTGAAGTTAAATCTCGGACAAAATAGTTTTTAGCGCGATTGGTTACGTAGTAACACGGTAACTGTTGTTGATACTTAAATAGCAACCTCAGTCAAGATTCTATTTCGGATGTCGACATCCCGCATTTGTGTCGTAGAGCGTGCTATTGACAACTGCTTGTGACGGTATAATAGACAACTACAGTAAGTTGGGAGCTGCGAATGCAATGGCAGGCCTCGTTATCTCTTTGTAGGTACTGTTACAAGTCTCAGGGTTTACGGGTTTTTAAAAGAAAAGAAGTGATAAAGGTGCAGAAATAGGAGAGCGGAGTTTGTAGCGGATGTGTCTGAGCGGATCGTACAAAAATCCAATTATTATTATTAGGGGTTTCCATAAATCTAAATTTCCGTAAATCAAATCGGTTTTACACCGTTTTAGAAGAACACTTATTACACTACACATATTTTCACTTTCACAGTTGGGATTTGCACTTGTGAGGAATACTGACATCACGTCGCAGATGTAACTGTCACGCGTTATCACTCTGCATCCTTGTAGTGATTCTAGAATACAATATTCCGATTGATTCCTGGTCATTGCTGTATACTTACTACTAGGTATTATATAACTAAAAGAGTCGGGTTTTGAATTTTTTGCGGAATAGGTAATGCTAATCTATGATATAAACTATATTCCTTAGGAGAAACTAAAGGAATTCTTATTACAAAAACCAATTTATTTCTTAAAGCATAATAAGCATAACATAAACATTTGAAATAGTTGTTAAAATATGTATTTGGCTTAGGTAATTCTAAATTAACAGGTAGCTTAAAATCGATGGGTAAATATTTACTATGTAGTTATCAACAAGTTCCTGGTAAAGATGCGTGGGTTGTAAAATCGCTGGATGCAGAATGTTTTGACTAGTGAGCATAATTGCATTTGTTATTGGAAAGATAGGGTGAGTATGGATGCTTCCAAAACTATTCAGGATATAATTAATTTTACTTTTCACATTTGAGATATTTAAAATAGCAGTTAAATTATTTAAAGAAATACAAAACTCGTCGATAGCCTCACTAACTAATTTCATTAAGCTTAATTTTATGTAGAGTACTATTAAATTCTATCAAAGAAGAGGTAGTAACTAAAACATTTTTAAAGACGCTATTCTCTTTACATTATCTTGGATGTTTCGAATGACATTGTCATATTTTATGGCATCGTCTTCATCTAAAGTCCCAAAAATTGTATTTGCTGAAGAACCGATGCCACCTATCCAGGCACTTCTTTTGTACCTATTGTTTTAAAGGTGTCCTAAGGTATTGTTATGTCCGTCCTGTCATGCGAATAGAGATTCGCATGACAGGACGGACATTTTCGGACATAATTTTCAACATCACTTAGCATATTCTTCCAATAGAAACGTTCACGAATATGATTGTACATTCTCGGGTTACCTACGTGTCTGTCAGGTTACCCAAGTCAAGCGCAGAGGATAGAGTCAGGATCAAATGCAGGTAAGTTTACGTGGGGTAAAGGTAAGTTTTTAGGATTTTGCCGATTTCCGAAGGTTGTGGGTCTGGTTCGTCATTGACATGCGTTTCGTCATTCATAGAGTTAAAGTAATCTAATAGGTCTTGTTCAATTTCAGGGTTTAGAAGGCCAGCTTCAGCACTTAAAGGTGGTGATACTAAGAGACTTCGTAAATCGTTTAAATCGTCAGGTGAACTTATATTTTGTAGTGCTTGTGCAGGATTTGAATTATTATTTTCAGGATAAACAGGCACACGGCACACGGTAGTGCAAAAATTCGTATATTTTTTATTAGAGACCGAGGATTAGTAGACGAGTTCTATTTTATATTGTTTCGTATTATGCATTTAGTATATGTAAGAAACTTAATGTTAATGGAGCATATATTAATTACTATAGATTAAATGCTGTAGCTTTGTTAGCGAGTTGATGATAACTGCCGTAGACCGAACCTGAAGACGACCAACTGGTTCAACATGTGCGCGCAAACATCGCGTCAACGGAATGTTATTTAAATACTTATTTATTTATTTATATTGAACACCAAAGCTGTAGTTTTTTTATGATGCCTTATTGAGAAATAATTCTCATGAAATTATTATTAAATTGTTTTATTAAACTGAAAGAGATAAACCGACACAAAATATGTGGAAAGGGAAGGGAGGGGGGGTTGATGTTTATTTCTTTTTTGTAACTGACAGTTTAATAACAAGAAAAGATCGGGAAAAGTCTATGCACACAAATATGTAATACAAAACTATCTCCCCTCGTGACGAATAACAAGTGTTACCTACACATGTGCTCTCTAAGCAAGCGTCGATCTGGATTGAAGTGTTAACTTATCAATTTTATTATTATGTTACTAATACCGTTTAAGTCGTGATATAGGTGTTTTACGTTACACTTTATACAAAGGAATACTACAGTTCTCCTACGCGGATTTCCCATTAATGAAGCGCAAATCTGAGAAGAGTATATTTTATGGATTCTAGAATCGTACGCAAAAAGTTTTAAATACAGAAGTTTAAAGACTTCGTTTTTAAGTTTTAAAGCTTTGACGCCTTTAGCATTTCTTTTTACTAGCGATTTTATTAATTTCGGTGATGTAAAAGGGCAGCTTTATTCCATTTGTTTCTTATAGTAAGTATAAATATAAAACACGTGTTTTATGTAGTTTATATGTGAAATAATGTATATATCCGTCCACTGCTGTATAAAACAAAGTCGCTTTCCGCTGTCTGTTCCTATGTATGCTTAGATCTTTAAAAGTACGCAATGGATTTTCATGCGGTTTTTTTAATTGAAAGAGTGATTCAAGAGGAAGGTTTAGGTCAATAGTACATTACGGATTTATGTAAATTGATTGAAATATAACGGTTACTATTGAAGAGGTCGCGCGGTTGTAAAAAAATTCACCTGCTGGGAGCTTTACTTGCGTGCGCCGTGAGTGCAGCAGAGGTACACTAAAGTAATGTACTAGACAATTGTAGATCTACAAATATACCTACTGTAAAAAAGTCCGTTACAGCATATTTCTATCTCTTATGGTTAACTCACAATAAAAACTTTTATGTGCAAAATTTCAATTAAAAATTTACGTTATTTTCGAGACATTTTTTTTCTGTTTTATATTAATCCTTATCTAAATAAATGATCCTTAGCTTCGCCATTTATTATAGGACAAAATTGTCTTTCACTCTATATGAATCAAATAAATACTTTAGAAGATGTTATAAATTTAAAATTATACGCCACCAAAAAAAATATTACCTATGCGAGCAGCGCTCTTTCCATGACATGCCGGGCCGGGCGACGCGCGGCGTCCGCGTCACCGTTATTTTACCTACACAAACTAGGATTCGTATGAAGTGATTAGGGAATCAAAAATAAAAAAAAAATATTAACTAACATATTTACTGTAAACTGCTTTTCCGGCAGAGCGACGTCTGCAGGGTTTGCTAGTATACGTATGTCACATCTATCTGGTTATTTTTAGTACCACTATCTGGTATATACATACATATGTTTCAGCCATTCCATGAGATAGACTGATAACAGGGTTTTTTATACAGACATATCTACCCACCGTCCGGGCGACGAATGCACACTGAAAACCGTTTAAATAATCGCGCGCTTTTGATGATCCACGTGTGTAACTGGTAACATGTGTTTTTATCGCATATATCAGAGGTTTACTCTAGATGTGTCAGACGTTGTTAGATTTTCCTGTGTTCTTTCAGCGAAATTGTTTAGTAATGTCTGGTGTGCATCTCACATTAGATTTTATTAAAGAGCGAGATTAGCGAATTAATAAAAATATCCGGAATTTTAGTTTTTCTAATTAAATAGAATTAAATTTTATTGAAAATTACAATGGTCATGATGGAGCAACATCTAGTAGGCACGTATGGAGCAATGCAGTAAAGAAAATCTGTCCTTGAAATTAAAGTCAAACCTAAGATTTGCAATGGGATGTGAGTCTGAAGTAGAGAAGTTGGGTTGTAGTCGGTGCGGTGGATTGCATTATGTCGATGTGCCGCAGGTGGATGTAAGATTTGAGGCGGTGAGCGCAGTCGGGCGCGCTGCGTGGCGAGGCTGGGCAGCGGCCGCGAGCGCAGCGCTCTGCCGTGGCTAGTCGGTCGGCCACCGGCAATCGAATCGTACGCGTACTGTGAAACTTATACACAAACACCGGTCGCGTTCACATCAAAATGAGCAACAAAAGGAAGCTCTCCTTCCTCGGCTTTGCCCCACAGGTCAGTTGTTTACGTTTGCTTATTATTATGTCATTTTTAAATTTAAAATTTTTTATTGGCCTGTGTTATTCTTAATTCTTAAGACTTTAGTACCGATTCGCAGTGTCACGAATATTTGCGAGGTCCATTCATTAAAATCAAATCATTTTTGTTAGGTATAAAACCGGTTGTATTGTCAAGTTTTCGTTATTTTTAAATGTAACATCGAACGGTTTTATTTTCGAAGTAGTTGCGTTTCCGGAAGTTGAAACGTAGCTTCCGGTGTTAACGGTTTTATTGTGATGCGTTTAAAAAAATGTCTCTCTTAAACAAACAAATGTAATTTTAGAAATTATGCGAATGTATAAATAGCTCATTCATAGATTAAAAACAATCTATCTCTCTTCATGCCACTTGAGGTGTGAGCACTCCGAACGTCAATTGTCGTATATAATGAGAAATAACATTGATATTTCATTTCGATACACGAGATCCTTGTACAAAATTTATTTATCAATGCTCATTACTATGTATGTCACTAGTTTAAGCAAAACTGAAACTACACATGTATTTTACTTGTGTGCCATTCCAAGTCTAGTTTTAATTATCGCCTATCGTTTAGAAATTAAAGTACATTTTGAGCGGAACGAGTTATACAAATTTAGGACTTCATAGTTAATTAGTGTGGACGGTTCAATTGCTGAACGTTGGTCGTGCGTATTTATAGAATTGTTGGAATATTATTTAAATTTAAACTTACTTGTTTTAACGGTGAATTATGCGGCTGTTGTGTGCATTTATATAAATTATTAGGAATTCCACAATATTACACTACAGATGGTAAACAAACAGCATGCATTATTTTATTTCAATGTCAATAATTTCCATTGCTCTTGACCTGAACTTGTCAAAATTTGAATAATACAAACCGTTACCCTCATTCATGTATACATTACGTAAGGTCTCTAATATTTAAAAAAAAGTTACACGATAATAACACGATGAGACGATCTACATACATATATGTATGTGTATATGTAAATTACTGTTTGAATGTATGTAGCGTAAAAGTTTGATAAACGACCGGTCCTTATCGCCTATGGACATTTCAAACAACAGGGTAACATTTTATCGACAATACTTACAGACCTCCACATGTACAACACTTCACACAACGCGCGTATTCGAACATTTTCTAACGATATTTTTTTATAATCAATTATTTATTTTATAAGCTTCAATACGGTTTAATCAAAAGATGACAAATAAATGGTCATCAATTAGAATAACCGTTGTAATAAGTTGTGTGTGTGTTACCCAATGATCGCGTTCCGTCGATTGGTCATCAACAGTCAATATACAATATCGTAATAGATGTTCTCTGTTATATAGATGCTCTCTGTCGTGAACTCTCCAACAGCCACCGTTACGTCTGTACGATCTGTACGGTCGTCGGCCACAGTCCGTGGTATGATCAATTTAATTGATCACAGGTCTCTGTTATACAATCTGACATCAATGTTTACTTTACGTTTAAACACATTTAGTCATCGCAAGAACTTTTGCTTTTTAAACGGTAATTTAGTTAATCATGTTCACGATAATTGTATGTTTAATGATTAATCGCGTCTCCGTGTACACTATAACAATTGTTTAATGTTCACAGACCAAAAGCTCACAGTATACTTATTACAGATTTATTTTTTAAATATTTTACTTTAGATTACTTTACGAGATAATAGGTTTTTTTTGGTTGAAAGGTTTTGAGGATAAATGAATAAATATTAATCATTTATGTCAAGCTCCTAATTTGAGGTTGACTCAATCGAATTGTTTCGTCACGTGTAATTAGTCAAGATAGAGCTAATTCCGTGAACACAATGTAATGTCTAACTGACATGTGTGTTAATATCTTAAAAATAGTTAACACCTCTTTAGAACACGTGATTAAAGTCGAGATTCAAACACTACTAATACTAGAAAATGCGAACCTTATTCTATACTATCTTTATCATTAATACACCTTCGTAGATATTTATCACATATCACTTTATGATTGATAATATTATATCATTGTTTGAAAACTGTTCAGTGAAGTGGTGCAAACATGACTTAGATAACACATCTCTTAATTTGGATTAACTCTCCGATTTCGATAGATACCATAAGTTCTTTTTATAAGTTTCCAACATTTTTTTACAATACGGCACCAATAACTTGGTCATTTAAAGATACGCAGTTACTGTTACCCTCCCAATATGAGAGGAGACCCATATTCCAACAGTAGAATGATAAAGGGGTCGATTGTTATTATTATTATTTTGATAGTCACTGTAGATGTTGTATTGGTTTGACAGATGTCTAATTTAAAATAAGAATTGGGTTGACAATGGATATGACTATTGCTTTGTTTAATTACTTAACTAAAACTTTTAATGTACTCGATATCTGAAACCGGAACACCAACATACAAGCATTGCATATATTTGTATGTTATAAGCAGGTTTATTTAAGATTAAATATATTTGATGACTGCCAGCCGCGTCGCCGCGTCCTTTTCCTAATACGCTCGCATCTCGTTATCGCGGAGTCGACAGGTGCCTCGCCGGCTTTGCACGTCAGTGTTAGATCTGTCACCGCTTGTAAAAATACATACATAATATATCATGGATATAAGATAATCTAAGCAATTGGGACTAAATAATGCTTGTATTAAGTAATTTTTTATGTATAGTTTTATATTTGACTGGCCATTGGTCTTGTGTTTAGTAAAGCTGACCTGCTGAGTCGGGTGACGTGGGTTCGATTCCCACCCAGAATAGATATTGGTAAGATGTGCACAAGTATTTGTTCTATTTGTGGGTACAAAAATATTTATATAATGGTGCATTTGTATCTATATACATATATGCAGTTTATAAAACGTTTGGTTAACATAACACAGTTTCCTTACGTTTTCCTTGGGATCAGATGATTCAGATCCCGGGTCGGGTGCTATTGGATTTTTCTAATTTAGAATTTCTAGTATTGTAGTAGTCTGGATGTGTGCCCGGTGTATGGCAATAGGCTCACCACCTATTCGATGGGACGTAAACGTAACTGGTAAAACGTGTGTGTACTAAACTCCTCTGCCTACCCCTGCCGGATTGCATACATAATGTTACAACATATTGATGGACACTTTAAGCTTTATTACGTAATTGCTACACTGTAGATATTTACGACCTTCTCCTGCATGGCAACGTTTACCTGGATATTTTTATCTTTAGAATGTTAACTATTACTGTAGAGTTATTTAAAATGCTTAAATACGAGTAATTATCATGTTTAATCCGTTACATAATAAAAGTGATCCACTATGTTGTTGGTTTTTGCATTTTCTGCGTGGCTTACATATTTAAGAGATAAGATTACAATACTGTATAACTATTACTATAAAAAAACATCTGTTTGTGTTTCTTATAGAGTTTGCCTATTCTAGTTTTAATCATCTTGAATTTATTCGTTGAAAACAATGGCGCACTTTTATAATTTTAATTTAGGGGAGCTTAAGTGAAATGAAAACAGGTAGCTTTCAAAGACCCAGGATTGGGTGGACTGGCGTAGTATAGGGGAGGTCTATGCCTCCAATGGACTTATAAAAGCTAATAAGTGGATGGATGGAAAGAAATGTGGTCTATTTTTTTTAAAGCGGCTAAACCGTTGGTCGTACTTCGAAATGTGACCTCGTCTGTCTTGTAACAACAGCATCAGTGCATTAATATCTGTTGCTTGCTGTGGTTATTATCTTCAGTTATCAAGTGTATTCATTATTAACTTGAATGATTTAAAATATCACAGGTTATTATATATAACGGTTACTGGAAAACATCGTGGAAATGCAAAAAAAAACAAGATTTGAATTTAGAACGTCGCTAACGACATCGTCCGATTCGAAATGCTTAAAAATACTTGATATATTATCGGTACAGCGGTTTCAGTGTACTACCTACTTGACGTAGAAATTTAAAATATTTTTAAAAAATATAGAAAACACAAAATATTTTTGTCTTATACATTTTTAAGAATATGTAGCATTTTAACGTGACTGCTCTACATCCTATATATTGTAAGGAACAGACACTAACAAGTTTTTTTTTTAAATACCAGCAACCGCCGGGACTGTCTTCAGTACACAAATGTTGTTTTAACCATGATTAACCACCGGTGACTTGTGTCATCTCATTTTCTGATAATGTCGCATGACGCATAGTGGAAATTAAATAAATTGCTCAGCAATTTGGCGAGCAACACCAGACCACAGTCAAAGTACATTTAGGTAAACAACGACATTGGATTTGACAAGTGAACCTATGAGACCACGTGTGATTTTTTATTTGCGAAAACTTTTTCTACAATGTAGAGTCCTGTTATCGAACCGAAGAATCGTAGGTAAAAAACTTTGAATTAGCTTCTGTGTTGAACTTCACTGATCATTTTGGTTACATTTATTGCAATTGAATATAAGTTACGTAATTACCTATAGATTTGAAATTGGTTACATACATTCAACTTGGCCGTAACGTAAATAACCCGCTGGATGTCGTGGTATTTTTGCGTTAGTGTTATTTAAAAATTAAAGTTATTTTTGATTTAATATTTTTAATTTAAAGTATATGGGCTATGAATTCGGCTGTATACAGCTGGGCTCTTTAGTAACATAACCATAATATCACACGCCTGTAATCCCCGAAGGGGTAGACAGAGGAGTGTAATACACTCCCACGTTTCACCAGTTACGTTTAAGTCCCATGGACTAGGTGGTGAGCATGTTGC
>DWME01007536.1:0-12532 GCA_018244795.1 Parelbella ahira ahira
ATAATAAAATTATTATAAATTACGGTACAGTGAACTAGAATCAATATTTATTGTTTTTACGTTGATTTGGCGTTTAGATAAGAAGTGAAGTGTCGAGAAGCGGCAAGCGAGAAGATCTATAGGTGCCACTTAACACGAGTAGTTAGACTGTTGTTGGATTCACATAAAGACTCAAAACAGTTAAATATGTTGTTTGAGAAATATATTTAAGCCGGCAGTGAAGCTGTTATTTTTCAGGTTGAGCCGAAAGATCTGTAATATTGTCCAAGAACGCTTCAATCTCCTTCAAAATCTAGCAAGTTTTCAGTATAGTAATTCCCAATTAATATTAGTGTTTTGAGTGCAGTGGTTTTGAATTTAAGTTACTTAAACAAACTATGTTAGTAATGGAAATGTACTAAATATAGAATGATATAGGCAATTTCATGTTTAATTCCGAACACCACTAATAAAATTCCATTTTATGTTCCTAAATACGACGTTTCTACATTTACTCGTTTTAGGGATAAAACTGCTGTATAACTTAAATTACTGAATAATTTTTGTTACCTAAATTTAACCAGCTCTTTCTTAAGTTTTTTGGACTTTTGGGAATTCTTGGTTTTTGAAAAAAATAAAAATGAAATAAGATGATTCCTACATAATGTTTTAAGATGATTTTGTGTAATAAAAATTGGATAAGCATAATTTACACAGTATAATGCATCACAAAGATATTAACTAAGTCAACATCAATCGTCATCATTAGCGTTTAGATGTCCACTGCTGGACATAGGCCTCAATAATCGGCACCACTCCTTCCAGTCCTGGGCCTTCTGAATCCAGCAGCTTCCCGCTGTCTTCTTCAGGTCGGCAGACCAAGCGGTAGGAGGGCGATAAATAAGTATAATATGTTTTATTTGCTAACTTCAGGGCAGCTGAAGGAGCTACTCCGGGTGGTCTGGCGCCAGCAGAGCCTCAGACCGGACCTGATGGAGAGATTATTGGAGGGCCACGTACGCCGCAGCAAATTGCTGCTCAGAGGCGACTCCAGCAGACTCAAGCTCAAGTCGATGAGGTGTCATTTCTTTAATAGATCTTGAATCGTAAACTTTGCGTCTAAAACAATGGTATAGAACAATATTTTCAGCCTTTATTCAAAAGCGCGATTAATTCGAAGCACGAAGAAGATATCACATAGATTTAAAGGTTTGAAACAGACGAATATCATTTCCCTTTATAACGTGTATACCTATCTACTACTTATGGGAAAAATCCACTTTACAGGTGGTGGACATCATGAAAGCGAATGTCGAGAAGGTGCTCGACAGGGATGCTAAGTTGTCGGAATTGGATGATCGAGCAGGTAAATAAATGATTATGAATATGGACAATAAATGTTAACCATTGATGAGGGAGTCAGAAGTCTCCGAAATCGGTGTTGAAGTATAAAGAAAGTCATAAATGTTAAAGACTTACGACAGGTCTGTAAGGATAGCCACTCGTATATTTGCGACTCGATGCTCTCTGCCTTTCCTGTTAGGAACCTGGCGTTAGGATTTTTACATATGATACTAAAGGTACATTCAGACATCGTCAGTCGTTTATTTATTTTAGTATTTTCATATTCCTGGAATATTAAATGACTGATCTCATAATTACATATTTTTGATATTATTATTATCTATTAATTACTTTGTTATCATTTTCTGTGTATAGATGCATTGCAGCAGGGGGCATCTCAATTCGAGCAACAAGCGAAGAGTCTGAAGAACAAGTTTTGGCTACAAAATCTGAAGGTACTTATGTATTTTACTGCTATCCATTTCAAATTAAACTCGCAACATATACTAATACATATATTATAATAAATTTTGTTATGTAACTTAATGAATTAACTTTCAAGTTTAATGATTAATGATAACGTTCTTTTCTACAAATAAATACAATATGTAGGGGTTACTGAAATGTTACAATGATGTAGTATTCATTTTTACTTGACTTTATTACAGATGATGATAATAATGGGAGTAATTGGACTTGTGATAATTGGTCTTCTCTTTGGTGAGTTTCGTAAATTTGATCAACTACAATCAAAAATCGATGTTGTTTGGCTACCGCTTAGATTATGTGTTATTTTAGATGTTACGATCGAATTTAATCGATGCTAATTCGATTACCACAAAACGATCAAACAGATGAAAATTGTGATAATTTCTTTATTAAGTTTTTTTTTTTTTAAATAAAATAACTAAAAACTGTCAATAACATAGACGGTATTTACTTCGAAAAAAGAACAATTTTCATCACGTGATCGAATAATGTATTTATAATTAGCTTAAATTATAACTAATATATTAAAAAAATATTAATGATTTAATGCTATATTATTTATTAGGCGACATTTAATTTATGATAGAATTTAAAGTTTCCATAAAAAAAATTACTGTTCTTTATTCGGTAACAAATACTTCCTTTCTATTGGCTGATTCAACGCTGTTAAGCCTGAATCTACCTATGCTTAATTTTTTAGGTTAGCGTTTACAAAATTATAGAATTAATTTTGAATGAAATTTTATCTTGTTTCGATTATTTAATTAACTAGTAGTGATTTTTGAACGCGAAATTAGACTGCTGATAAAATTGCCCTAAAAACGGCGGAATAAAAATTTTAATTTTGCAAGTTTCATTTCGCGTTTGTCGATGTTGTCCGTTAATTTGTGACGTGAAGTGTCGTGTGAACATAGCGTAGCGTAGCGTTTAGTCGCTTCGTGGCATATGTTCTGCTTACGGCTGTTTGCAGGTGATAACATTAAACAAATGTTTGGTTAGTTCGATACCGTGGCACACCGACTATGAATGGGCCTCCGAGCGTAATCAGCAATGGCACTCAGTCAGTTATCATTAAACATTGTAAGTAACTTGCCCATACTGTCTCCCTCTTCAAATGCTTGTGAATGTTCCGTTCATTATTATGTAGAATTTAAACTCTTAGTTCCTTATTATGTCATTGTTACATCAGTATTATTTAATGACAGAATACATGCATTATTTATTTATCAGTAATTTTACGAGTGATCACGTCACTTAACGTGTTTCATATTCTGTATATAAAATGGTAAGTGATAAATTGTCGCACAAGTTCATTTCCGAAAATCCTTAATAGATTAGTAAATGTTATAACTTTAGTCGTGTAAGTAGAGTCATTATTTAAAAAAGAGCGAATGTTGCATGAAAGGATTGATTGTTTCAGTACCTAATATAACATTATCTTAGTTCTCCTCTTTTTATTATTGTTTACCGATTGCATTGTAGCTACATATGTGTGTAGAATAATCCTAAGATCTGGATTTGAAATAAGCAATAATAGTTGATAATAGTTGAAAATTCAAGCGATCTACGCCAATAGTGCGGATTGGAATGTGATAATATTCGACCATATGCTTTAGTTTAAGCTATATATTGTTTATTTAACTTAGGAAGAATTAAATTGAATCTTAACCCTTTCATTTTCCAAGAAAACCCGTTTCCAAGAGTGCAACAACAAAAAGGGTTGATGACGATGCAACATTTAGTTTATCTCTCTCTAGTTCTTGTATGCCCATTTTAATGTAAGCCTCTTGAGTCCAAAGGTGGGCTTAGCCATGTCTTAGTATAAAAATGAGTTAATAAATAAATACTTGAGATTAGGAAACTAGCGAATAAGCCATTCCGTACGATGACGGCCAAATTGAGAACGGGTAAAATATCTTAAAATAAAGAGTTATATTTATGTCTTTGTTAGAAGTCCCATGCCGTACCACTACTGAAACATCTTTCAATCCCCCTGGTCCATTGGGTCTTGCAGTATATATCAGACATGAAAATGACTCATTTTTCATTTGAAATAAAGTATTCCCAAAGATATATTTTGGTACTTCGTCATGTCGCTTCTTATCATACCTAGTACTTGATGCTTATACTTTCGAATTTGGATACCATTAATGACTTGGACTATAAAACTGTTCTTCGCGAAGTTTGTTTTCTTACTTTTAGATAGTTGTCCCTCTCTCTGTATATCAATATCTTAAGTTTTGCTTTGATACTTCTATCTCCTTCTACTTCCTAAGGTGTGTTTATTTTGGTTTCTAAATCCATTGCTATTGACTATGTGGTGTCTACATATCTTTAATCGTATGTCAATAAATTTATTATGTTAATTCGAACTAAATTAAACATCACACTACACTCTTACTTTTAAATTTGCCCGCAAATATGCCCATAAGAATATAATATGCACTTTATCCAAAAATACCAATATATTCGTACATTAAACTTTGTTATTTCTAAAATTTATGTCAATTATTCCCAGACACGTATGTATTTATATTGTTTCGATATGATCTTCACACCAATTTAAAATACTTAGTTGCACACTTTCCTATCTAAATGTTTAGTGAATGAATAAAACGCTAATATCCCCCTTACACAATTTACTTTACACGTACATACATACATACTTGTCGAATAGAAAATTGAGTTAATCACTTAAACTCAGTTCAAGCGCATTTTGGCATGCTTGCTGGTTTTCTATTTAATTCCATTTTTTTTTTATATTTAGCTCTAGCAAAATGGTTGTTGTTACCTGCCAGATGTTAGATGGCTACTCTAGCTATTCAAAGTCTATGACCAGTTTCAAACAGGACAGACATTTTATCTATGGTCAGAGACACATGTTATTTCAAAGTTGGAATATTTAGAACAAAATATTTTTCACACTTGCTAACATCTATTAGACATTCGTTTACCGTAAAGTGTTCTTTGTGGATATACCTTCAGTGCTGGTAAACATGAAGCGAGTCCAAGAAATTAGGGGTAATCATTAGTAGCACTTTTAGAATAGTGCTGACATTTAGTTGACCTTATGTCTTAATTTATTTTATCTGTAATCTATGCTCTCTTGGTGCGCACTATTTCTTAATTTAATGTTAGTAAAGTTTCTTAAACGATTCCGTTTTGTTTACCGTTTGTTTGAAATGCAATTCATTAATTATTTTGCCATTGTTAATGTTACGTGCTCACTAATACATTCAGTATTAATTGTATACATTTTATTGACTGAAAATACGTTGATTGTACAAATGTCAAGCTTTATTAAACGTTTATGTAGATAGACGCACGATTTTATTGTTATGCTACTGACGCTTTTTATGTGTTGAATCTATCTCGTGTAGCGACATTGATGTAAGTAGTGGTGTCAAGAGTTTAAGTTATTACGATCAATTTTCTTTATTGCATTTCCATACATATCAAAACACAAGTACACAGGATAAGCTGAAGTAACTTTATGCGTTAAAATCGTATAATAATTATTTAAACGTTGTAAGAAATCAAAATGCAATAACGCAATTTTCGTAATTTAGTCAATAATTGTAAATTTATTTTATTTCAGCTTGTTATATTCAATTATACCTTGTTGTCATACAGTTTAACAACATTTTCAATATCTACCACAAAATTGTTTCATCATTGTATCTCTAGTACGATACCTGCGCTGTACACATTAAAATTACTTTTGCATTCATAAAATAATTTAAATGAGTGTAAAAACATTGTATGATATTACAGGAAAATACATGTAACCGTCACTATCCATCGCAGTTGTTGAGCTCCACTTCGCGTAATAAGAACATTGAAGTGTTTACTTTAAATTTCAAATACGTATTATATTATTGTATAACTCACATACCAGTAGAATTTAGAGTTAGTAATAAAATATGATTATTATAACATGAACAACAAACATGAAAAATACTATTTAGCTACCTACATTGAATTCTTAAAAGGGCAAGTAATAGTGTTACCGCGGAATGAGAATAATTGTAATTTATAATTCTTATAATTACCAAAAATGTTTAATTATGTTGACATAAACGACAGTACGTACACATGGATTTGAATCGAAAATGAAAAAACGTAACGCTCTTTTTAATGATATCTTAATAAATCTTCTGCTTTTTCTGTATGTATTTAGCCAAAGTGTATTTTCAAATTTTAACGATTTTCGGCAGAGTCGTTGCGCTAAACGTTGGTTTCCTATGAAGGGGATATTATGAGAAAGAAAAATACAGTTCCTTCCTTACGATACATTAGCGGATGTAAGTGACAAATTTCGTTCCTGGTGTTAAGGTCTTCTTTGGAAGTTAAGAACTTGTTTGCCTACAAGTTTAGTATACTCATATATCACGTTGTGACATGAGAAGATTCTATTATCCGTCAGAACAGTTATGGAAGTACTAACAAGAGAGAATTGTAATAAATTATCTGATCAATGAATTATTCAAGATACTGAATTAACACTAGGTGGAAATGCGTTTTGTCGGAAATCTTTGCGGGAATCTTGTCACCTGAAAACCGCAATGATATTTAAACTGCCTTCCATATATATTTCTTGAATGGATGATAGAATTTGCCGTGTCCAAACTTCTTAGATGAGTATGCTGAGACTATAAAGTAACACTGTAAGTTCAATATATAATAATAGTTTAAATTTATTTATATGCTTTTAACAGAATAAAGCAATAAAATAATTGATATATTAATAAAAAAAACAAAGCAACTATATCATATTGTTACGTAACGTTATGGGGTTGGTAAAACTTATCATTTAATAATTTTGTTATCATTGTAATGTTATTATAATCTGTATAAATTTAGTGTTATATTTGTAAAAGTTACTTAACGGTCAATTATTTGCTTATTACATTAAGGAATAATCGATGAGCCTGTTTTATCAGTGTCAATTATTTTTGTTAATTATAATTATATTTAATTACCGGAAATAATTCAAAATGAATGTTATTCTGTTTTATTTATTTATTTCATCGCCAACTAGAGTACAGTAGTTATTTGAAAATTGTCACTTTGTTACTATATTAGAGGTGAAAATATTAGTACGAATGAGATGGAATAAGTACCATTCCTGTGGGATTTATTTGAGAATTTGAATGAAGGCAGAGTACAAGGTTGTGGGCACATATAACTGTTTATTTTTCTTTCATAACCCTCTCAACAAAAAAACATGTTTAAATAAATTTTGGTCTCATTCTTATCCAAATATATTTATGTGTAGAACACTAGTTTTAAATTAAGAATATACAGTAAATTGCATGTGCAGGCGATGAATTTTCGTTATGGTATAGACGACAAAAGTAAGACTTCAAAAGTAAGTACCTACAAGAATAGAGAAGGTGCCATTGACAATATTAGTTTTTTTAATAATAATAATTGATAAAGGGTTCGGATGTGAAGGTAACAATTTAAGTGTACAAGATTGTTTCTCTTCATTTTAAGCTGTCGATTGTTTCTTTTTTTAAATGATAATATTACAAATAAACGGGTTCAGGACGAAATTAGTTCCTTTCAATACCAGTGAGGGTTTACGAGAAACTTAAAGAAGGGGGTGCTATGAATATAATTTACTCTTTGAATGAAAGTATAAAATAACTATATTGATTACTTTATATAAAATATAGAATTTACAATACAACTCTTTCCTATTTTAATTAGTTTAATACATTACAATAATTTAGTACAAACACTCACGGCAGTTTCGCGTATTCGTTGGTTAATAACACAGAAATCGTATTTAACCAGATAAAACAGACTTTATGAAAATTTAATCATAAAATACGTAAATATTTAATCCATGAAAATATGTATATAAAAAAATTTCAAATTATTTAAGATAAAACACACTCAGTAATTATTGTTAAATAATGTAATTATTGACGTGAAAATTCGATTATTAATTAATAAATGTCTCTTCAATCAATTATATATGTCTTTATTATAAATGACTTTAAATATGAGTATAAAATTTAATAACTTTATCTAGTAACATAAATAAAAACTTTTTGAAGCAAATGCCCCGAATTCGATCGAGATATGCTTGATATATTACTATTCAATGTAAACCTTTAAAATTATAAGAATAATAATAATATTTAATTAAGTTTCCCTTTAAATGTTGGTCATGAATTTAACAGTAACGGATAAATACCAAATGGTTAGTACAATCGATTCCGAATAGTTAGTAGTTTGTAGATAGGTACGATAATTTAATAATATATTAAATTATATATCCATAAAATCTCTAATAAATTAAATTCATGTGACAAATAGATAGGAAATCGTATTATTTTACGCACCTCTAGAAACACTTCGTAATGTTACTAAGTCTAAAATCGGCATGTTACAATACATTTATACCTACATACATGAATTATTCAATTAGTAGATATTGTCATTATTTGAATTGGATTCAAATGTAAACGGTATTACTGATAAAATAAAAAATGTGAATAAATACACGGTGTATTACGAAAATTTGTTTTAATTTTTATCAATATTTGTGAAAATTCTATACCCCTCCTTTTTAATGAACGTAAAGTGCATAATGTAGGTTACAAAATAAGCGTGTAGTCTACCCTTAAACGCTTGTAATGCTAAAATAGAGGAAAAGTACACACGAAACAACATAAATTATTATAATAATGTGACACAGCTTGTATTGTAAAGGATGGTATGCATCAGTGACATAATGCAGGAGAGTGTGTCAATTGTATGCTCGAATGTGACGAAAACTGGGCAGACCTCAATAATATCATATATAGGTATGTATGTACATAGTTGTAGTTGGAAGTCGTATTGTGGTGGGGCTACCACTCGACCATTATTAACTCATATCTCTTATTATAAAAGTTATTATCTTAGAATCAAATAATGAATAAAGAAATTTTGCAGGTTTTTTATATTTACTACTAATAGAGTGACAAAGCCCTGGCCGCAAAATAATAAAGTTTTAAGAAATTGGTTCAAAACAGTAGAGTTATAAGATGACTAATAACTTTTGTAATTGAGTTATTATATTATGGAAGAGAAAAAATAGATTCATTACTTCTGTATGCCCACCTGTTCTTACCTGAATTTAATGCCATAATGTAAACTATAAAACGTTCTTGTGTGTGTTAGTTACTATTAAGCCCATTAAACCTCAAGCTATGATGTGTTATCGGTAAGTCACGTGAAACTTCCATAATTTAATATTTAGCAACGATTGCAAGGCTTTAGACACGACGTTAACGTGTTAATAGTGCAAGACAACGAACAATCTTCGTAAATTGATAAATTTAGTCCTGTCACACTAGAACGAATAGAATTAACCAAGTAAGCAATACAATTTCGACTTTATAAACTAAAGTTATAAAGTATATTTTCAAATAAACCTTTAGTCTATGGTTGGTTCCGCAAGCTCTTCATAGACTAGACCATGGAGAATGATGTGAGAGCTGGCGAGCTTTCTCTTTGATAGTTGCCCGCCATTTTGACTTACAGTAATGGCGGGTATGACGTGAGTTATGTGTTCGTGTCATTGGGACTTAAGTAATGTCGGTAGTGTTCTACTCTTAATGCGGGGTTAAATTAAAAGGGTACCTCAACAACGTGCAATAACTTAAGTAACACAACAGTATTTTCAAGAAAAAATAATTTTGCAACAATATAGATGATTTTCGCGCCATATTTGACAGTTGGCGTTTAAGACAACTGGTTAGCTGTGATTAGTTATGTTTATATGCTGTGAAACTTTTCAGAGAAGAAGTTGAAATGAAAAAGAAAAGTTTTGATTTTAAAGTGATACAAAATCAGCTCGCGAACACGATATTTCGTTCAACAGACAGTCAATTATTTTCGCTGTGGGAACTGTCTAAGAAAACAAAGCGTGTTCAGTTACAACTGTTCTTGAATTGCACACTGAATCACTTACCATACGTTTTCACCTTGTCTTGTAAATATATATCCTGATGTTTTATACATCTTTAGTACACTGGCCGAAGTCGTATGGTGAAGATTTGTTTCGAAGAATTTTACATTTCATAAAACATTATGTTCTAACTAGGTTAAAAAAATACTAGTATAGTATTGGCTGTTTATATAGAATGACTTGCATGTTTGGGCTGCATACATTAAAAAGTTTTATTTAACCTACATCACAAACCATCCAAAATATCTCGACCATCAATAGAAACAATATTTAAGTATAAATAAAAACTTTTTGTAAGGAGTGTTCCTTTGATGATTTCACATGTAATTAAATTTCAAGTTGCTAAAATCCTAACTCGGAAATTTTATTGGTTGTTAAATATATTTATACATATTCTACCAGTAGTAGGGGCAACAAGGTTCACATCTGGAGCTGGAATATTGAATGTAGTGTGAACCTTCGCAGCATTATTTAATTGCGTGTCAGCGAGCCCCGTCAGCTAGGTGGTGTTGTTTTGAGAAGTTAATGGGACATTGCTTGATGTATTGTAAACAAAACAATAAAAATGTTTTCTTTCAAATAGATAATGCATTTTTACTTTCGTTCCTAAATGATAATGTTTGATATACTTTAACAATAATATTATAGTGTATTGGAATTCATTTGTATTTTTTTTATTCCAATGTTAATAATATAGGTTAGGTACATAATTATTTGAGTGTTGAATATTATTGCGATAATCGCAATTTAATCCCAATTGGAACAACGGCTCCAATTGCATATAGCATACACATTTGGTGGCGATGGCGCTCATTGGGGGAGGCCTATATCCAGCAGTGCAGTGAAATAGGCCGATGATGATCATAGTACACTTCTAAAGCGATATATAAAACTGGCAGCACAAAAAATAGATATTGAGATAACTTGTTCTATAGACAATTATTTATTAGTTCAGTACATTAAATACAAGGATATCCCTTTACAAGTAGAAGTTGCCGGGAGATATTGAATCTATCTCGTGTGAACTAGTTACTACATATTATCATTTAATTCCACGTCGGCTGCGAGGGGCTGTCAGTTGCCGAGCTTGTAACTTGTTAAATCTTCGGCTGTTATTGTTTAACATGTGTTAGTCGTTTTCATTCTCCCTGTTATTTAAAAGTCACACCTATAAATATATTTATCTCCATTTGTACATAGATCCCAAAGAAATAAGACGTAAAAGAGTTCACTAAAATATATTTTAATTTATTAACAGTTTTAATTGGTTTTATTTCACTTAACGAGGGGTTTATAACTATTAAATATGAATATCTACCTGATAATTAAAATTTCGATTATACCCTTTAAGACTCTGAAGGTGGTAGATTTTATTTTGAAAATGAAATGAACGGATTCAGACCTTTCATACTTTTTGTATATATTTGTATTCGTCTTTATTAAGAATAAATAAATAACGGTATTGAAACAAGTTTCATCCAAACACAATATATTCTAAAGAGGGAAAGGGCTCAAAGTTATTATGGTGGGATAGTTTATTACGAAAGTGTTAAAAGTTTCTCATGTCACGCCGTAGGATTTACAGGTTGCAGTGGACGGATTGGCACACGGTTCGGCTAACGGTGCCAGTGTTCGTATTTAGTCCGAGCAGGTCAGTTCGAAGGGCATCGGTTCGGCCTTTTGTGGAACAGACGCCGTCAGTGACTTGCGTTATTTTGCTGATAAACACACACAAAACGGTTTTTTCTTATTTTTATGTCTTAATGTTTCTTATCATTATTGTTAAGCGAAATATATTAAGTATTTAGGACAAGTAGACCAGGTTATTCATCTTAATAATGTGTATTTAATGTAAAAGCAACGATAGTTTAGTGGTTTGAGTTTCAGCTTCATACTCTGAGGATCCCGGGTTCAAGGACTGGCGCGCGCCTCTTTACAAAAAAACATTTGCGTTGTTAAAATTAATATCGACTCTAACGCGGAAGGGAAATATTGCGAGAAAACCTACATATCTTAGAGTTCTTCATAGCCTTCTCCGAGGCGTCTGAAGTTTACCGAGTCGCATATACTTACTCGTAATAATCAACGCTACGATTTTATTTTTTGGTACTAAGAAATTAGGTAATAGACTCTTAGCGTAATACTAGCTGGAGTAACTGACCCTAATAGTCCTATTCTCACAGTAGGTACAATTCTTTTGCCATATCCGTCTTTAGCAGCGACTACACGTACCTCTTGGTTTATTTGCTACATTCCTTATACAATAAAAGTACCTGAAGCTGATATCATAAACGGTTTCTCATAATAACAAAACGCCGTTCAATTTTCGCTCTCATCTCGTTGTTCTCGGTAATGGGACTGTCAGGTGTGTGCGAGGCTGTTTTTGTTGCTCCTCTGCACACAAAGTTGATTTCTGTGTCTACGAGCTGATGGTAATGTTAAAGAAAGAAAACTAAATAGCTTTTAACTTTCAAATAGCGGGTACCAACAGGTACTGTGTGTAAGTAACTTTAACCAAATTATGTCACTCTTCATACCTAAAATTGTGTGATTGTAGATAACAGTTACTTCGACATAATTAGGTCATAGGCTATAGGCGGCTGCAAGAAAAATAGAAACTGCGTTTTACTGAGTTAGGCTGCAGGCAGATGCAGGATGCAACAAACCGAGGACAGAGCGCGATGGCGTAAATGAGGAAGGTCTACGTTCAGTAATGGACTGAGATAGGCTGATGATGATGATGATAAAGAA
>DWME01007537.1:0-12532 GCA_018244795.1 Parelbella ahira ahira
AGTGTAGTACAGTCACACGTTTCACGAGTTACGTTTGGGTCTCACAATGGAATAGGTGGTAAGCCGATTGCCATACACCGGGAACAGATCCACATCGCAAGTATTTAGTTAAGGAATATATGTGTCTACTATGTGTGTTATACGTATGGTTCTTTTTCTTTCTCCTACTGCTTGCCTCTGTGCAATCTGTGTGCTTTCACATACAAGTTAGATTTAAACAACGAATAAGTTTTAGCTGAATATACAACATACGTGACCAAAGTTGTAGTTAGCTCTTTAGGGACAGCGCACATTCTTCCATTCGTCTTACTTAACATCAAAAGTTTGTTTAGGATAACTTTTGACACGAGAAAAAACATTGACATCTTCAATCTTCAGGACTTCGAAGTTTTCTCTTGTTTTTACCGATCTGATCCCGAGACGTTTGTAACGTAACTTTATATTCGTAATTGTATATTTTATGCTTCTAGCCATCCTTACCAATATTCCCTTCCACCGATCGTCGGTACACACAATAGAACCACTTTTTTTAAAAAATAATATTGCATGTTGTCTTTCAGTCGATTTTTAAAATTCATTGTAGG
Source organism: Parelbella ahira ahira (assembly GCA_018244795.1). Lineage (NCBI taxonomy): Eukaryota > Metazoa > Arthropoda > Insecta > Lepidoptera > Hesperiidae > Parelbella > Parelbella ahira. The sequence continues at coordinate 585 of DWME01007537.1, forward strand.
CATCATATTCTTTTTAAAAGGTATATTAAATATTCTAGAAATACTTAAATAAAATAAACAATAATTTCAATGTGCTATGGAGGTTTATATAGGAAGGTTTATGGGCAAGTGGCTGGCGTTGCTGGAATTATTATTATTATTATAAAACACTCATGAAAAGCTAATCATATGTCCCGTAAAATAAAAATTATATTTTATAAGCATAATGTAAAAAACATATTTTAAAAATAAAAATGAAAAAATGTTTTATGCGTATGTGGATAATGAGAGTTTTATAATAATTAAAATGTTTGTTTTAAACGTCTTGACTAGTCCCTTATGTGTACTTTGTTCCGGTACACTATTACAGTTCTTACCACCTGTTCCACGGGACGTAAAACGTAACTAGTGAAACGTGGGAGTGTACTCCACTCCTCTGCCTACCCCTTCGGGTATCATAGGCGTGATGTTATGTTCAGATACAATTGACGAACAAAGTAATCTTACTATTGCAACAACCTGACACCCTCACGTACGAACCATCAGCCTATATTTGTTATTGAGACCTTTAGATACGTCCCTTTGCCACTTCTATTAGATTTTCGATGTCTTCTACTCATAAAAACCAAATCAAATGAAAACCTTTACGATATTAGTCCCCTGACATGTTTTACGATTAAACTATTCGTGAGTATCCCATTTTCATATGTACCTAAGTACAACTATTAAGACATGATCTATCATGTTTAATTTAAATCCTGTTTAACCTGTTTAATTGAAACCGATCCTGTTTATATCGCTCAGTCATACAGAACCCGTCTCCGCGGATATCCAATTTAGAACCGCCGAATTCAATTCCGACTGTTTATCTAACACTTGTTTCCTGAACATCCAATACGGATATATACAGATGTCTCTGTTATAGGTACTGGATCGAAGGACCAAATCAAATGTTTTAAAGTTAAACATGTTGCTTTAACATCGTAATTAAACGTAAAATGTAACATCACGCCTGTAATCCTTAAAGAGGTAGGCAAAGGAGTGTTACTACACTCCTTTGCCTACCTCTTTCTTTGCCTACTCCCACGTTTTACCAGTTACGTTTAAATCCTATGCAATAAGTGGTGTGTCTATTACCTTACAACGGGCACAAATCCAGACTCCGAGTCACTACTAGAAATTCTAAATTAGAAAATTCCAATAGCCGACCCGGGATTTGAGTCCTGGAACTTTCGATTGGCAGTCCTGCTTGCAATGACTAGACAAACGAGGCTTTATTATCGTCTTAATGTTATTGTTAATAGAACGGACTGTCATGGTATCGATAAATAGCGTCGATGGTCAAAACCTCTATAATATTTATGTCATAACGGACCTTGCGTCACAATTGGATAATAATTTTATATCGAAACGAAATAAAATCAAAATTTCGCAATAATCCACATAATCCCGGACTCACATTTCATCAAGTTAAAAACATAATTATCCAGCACACGAACACTGCCACATAATAATCCATATCGAATGTTATGAATATGCATTACACACATTATAGGCATCAGTACACGAATATTTATATTGTTCTATACACGTAGATACTCCCTACAGTCAATCCAATTATTCAATTGTAGTACTCTTTGAAATTAATAAAACACTTGTTAAATTTTAAAATAATTTGAAATATTGTTTGTAAAAGATATAATAAATGAACTGCAGGTTCTTTCCATCACTGATTCGGGGTCCTTTTAATGGACTGACACTAACAAAGAGGCTACAAAAAACAGATATACAACGTGACTGTTCTAAGCTAACCATTCAGCTGTTCTGGCCATTTGCTATTTCAGTAATTCAGAAACAAAACATACATTCGCAACATCTATAAATAATGACTGGGAACAGCAAGCGTACTCGGGTTCCCGCCCGGTCATAATTTAACCGCTATCGGTCAGGACCACTCTACGGATGACCCCTGTTATGTATAGCCTCATAAAGAGCTGACGTAGAAGCTATAAACTATCTGTGAATGAAGCGGCAATCAATTTACAGTAAAGAGGTAAAATGATATCCCGCTGTATCTTCAAGTGTGTGTTATACGAGCTGTTACTTGTGTCTGTGTTTTCGTGGATTTCAATTTATTGTAATAGTTTTTCTCATATTTTCTTTACGTAGCTCTCGCCGCGTCTTACAGAACAGGCCTGCTGAAGTTATTTATATGTTTGATAATTGTGAGTTCAAGTTAAATTGGTAATTTATATATCCAAAATAACGTATCTTTTTACCATATCTTTTTTTTTGAACCTATTGAAATAAAACAAACACTAATTGTAAAGTTTATCGGAGTAGACGAGCGCAATCTGAAACAATATCGGTTAAACCGTCCCTGAGATTAGCGCGCACAAACGTACAGACAAGTTTGGCATACATGTTTAGTTTTATGACAATACAGGATTATACATACAATTTATAGAATCTGTTTGATTATAATATTTATCATATTTTGTATTTTAGCATCGTAACATACGTTATCAGCGGCATCTGACAAATCTTACTGGAAACCATAACACTAATCCTTGTAGTTGTAACGTGTATCGACAGATGGCGCTTTATAGTAATTCATGGAATCACAAACCTTTCAAGGGTATACATATTTTTAGTAAAATGAGTAAATGATTAATATAATATGATGCATTTCTTTGTTACTTAAACAATATAATATGTAGCCTACATTTGAAAAAGCCATCTCTCGAGCAGTCGTGTCAACAATAGAGTATGTCATATGTTACTCCTTAGCAACACCAACAGATGACGCTATGGTTAAGAATTTTCAAACTTTTGGAAGGTATATTTTATATCGAACTGATTGATAAGCAACACTACGAATATTTATAATATTTTGTATACAATAATAACATAATGTAATGTATAAAAGCCAATTACTATATTTAATACCAAGAAGGGCAGTGAAGTTCATAATCATTCATACCTATAATATAGAAATGCATAATCTAAAACAAAATATATTAAGTACCTACCTATATGATGCAGTTAAGGTTTACGAAATAAAATGAGCATGCTGTATAATTGAAAAAAAAATCGTAATAAGAATATCACTTATCTTGTGTAAAGTTCATTTCAACATGCATTTCATTAGTTACGTGAGCGGCGTGCATAAAAACTAATGAACTCAATCGCAACGACTAATTCCTGAATATTATGTGTACAATTACAGTATTATATAAGATAGCCTTTGTCAGCCCGGTTGACAATCTTTCCCGCACTTTTGTTCATGCAATAAAGCTAATAACAGAGCCACCGGAAAACGAACTGCAACAAAAAATGTAAAGTTTACTTATAACATGACTTATGACACTTGATATACTAACATCACCTTTTCAACACACACTCGTTAGATACTAACATGAAAGAGTTGCGATTGTTTAATGTAGATATTCTTATTGTTAGCTGTTGTTATACTCTACTATTTCAAATAAAAATGTTTCTTCCTATATTGTTAAGAAACTACTGTCTGAATAAAAACGTATAGCTACATATACCACTTTGTAATTAGACACAGTTTCCATTAAAGATATTAAAAAGAAGTCACGCAAGAAGTCACGCTCAATTAGGCACGAACATGAAAAAAGTGGTATGAGCTTCCATGTGAGGTTTTTCCGGAGCATTATGACATGGGGTTCAAAGCTGGCAAAGCATTGGCCACGCCTCGGGTGTTGCAAATGTCCATAGGCGGCGGTCACCACTTACCAGCAGGTGTCTGTCTGCCTGTCTGCCTATTTGCTAAGCTAAATATATAAAAAAAAATCTCGTAAGATAAAATGAATTATTCCTTTGAAAACTGAATGTTCTCCCAGTTTCAAAAAACCCAATACTTGTACATAGCAATTATACACTCGTGTTATAATTATTATTGAGCGATGGCAGCAAAGCCCAGAGGGTGTCTTTGGAATGTTTTAATCGAATATTGAGTATAGGACTGAAGGAGAAAGACAGCACTAGAGTAGATACAAGCCATTTCATTACATAATTAAGAATATCATAGTTTTTCTGATCCTATTCAGTTAAAACTGGACTAATCATACAAAGTCAATCAACATCATCGAATACTTTGATGATGTCACTATTCCGACAAAAAATACGTTTATCACAGCTATCTTACCCATTTTATGTTTGCAATAGGTTACACTACCTATATCCTTAGAATCTTCATGACAAAGAATTAAAATCGTTGCGTACTTACATATTTGTAATAAAGTAAAATTGATGAAAATGCAATTTTTTTGTTTATTTATCGTTATGTTATTATTAATTTAATCTTATATTTATCTATAATCTAAATACACTAGACAAAAGTTTTGCAACCTCACATATTGGGTATTTTAAACGCGATTTCCAGTAGCCAGCCTCATGGTATTTACGACGCACTTCCCGCCAAGTACGGCAATAACGCATCGATTATTACGCCTTCATGGCAGCTGTCCAATTGATAGCCAATACCACCCTTGCGACCCGGGTTCAAGATTTATACGGAGAGTGATGAGAATTGAAACTTTACGTGCACTTACGTTTGTCGCGTTTTAATAATTTAATGTTTTATTACTTATCTATTGAACATTTTCTGATGTGTTGTGCGGTCAACGCATTTTATATCGTCGTTATTTTTATTATATCGTTACGCCATATCCTTTGCTGGGTAGACAGAAAACATCGAGTATTAATAATGACTTAAATAGTTTTAAATTGCGGGCATTCCGAATGAACATTGTGGAATATATTCAGGTTTTTACAATTGCGGAGAGTAATATAGACACAGTGATGAGGATATTACAGAAAATATGAGCTATGACAAATTGAATTAGAAATTTCTAATTACATTAACACAATGAAATGAATATAAATCATCTAAATGCATAATCGTCATTAATTATGTGCAATATATATTAGAAATTGATTATTACATACACATTATTATATACAAAGCATTATAAAGTAATTAATACAATAATTTGAAAAATGACGAAAGAAACAATATTTTATCCATTGATACTGATATAAAATTCGATGATTTATTATACTTTCAACAAGTTTTTTCATCTTTCGAAAGATTCAGAAAAAATATTTATTTTTCCATAAGCCCACTATTTTCCTACTTTATTTTAAAGCTCTCTCTACAAAATAGTCTAGCAAAGATATTTCTTGGATTGTGTAAATATAACATGTATTTCTTTTTACCAATATTTGAGTATTGAAAGACTTGGTTTTTGTTATACATACATGTAGGTACATCTAAAGTCCTCCCAAGTTGTTCTTTCTTGGTTGATTTTTTTTTAAATATAACGTTGCTTATAATTTTGTAATAACCTTGCCATAAATAATTTAGGTGTTGTCGATCATGGATCCTTTTATCGTATTCGAATTGTTATTTACTTTTTTAAATTAATTAAACTCTTATTATTTTAATTCAGTGTTGCCAATCTTTTGTGTAAATATATTTTTATTTCATATGGCAATTTATTTGATATTGGAGTAGCCAATGTATAAAAATTAAAACCAGATATCCTATTAACGTGTATTTATAAATAACGTTTTATATCGATTATCATTTATCGCTTGTTAAGGAGAAAGGGTTACTTCAATAATATTATATTATTACTAGCGATTTTCAATTGACGACTCTTTGTATAAATGGATTGGAGTAATGGTATTTAATCCGCATATGTCCCGTTAGCGATATCTTATTCAACCTGTGAACATTAATAACCTATAGTGGCCGACCCATTTCTAGCACTTTCCACTATAGACACTTCAAGGGCTTAGTATCTCAAACCAGAGTCTAAATGCCGAAATATACGATTTCTTTAATGAAAGAATAGAATTGAATTTCTAGGTTTCACAAGGAGCTGCACTGCTATGTTAAGTATTCTATTTTAATAACTGCAGAAGGTATCAACGTGACGGGATGATTGCACTACTATTAAATAATAAAATTTGTAATAGGTTAACAATCGTTAATACTGAAGTCATCTCGTAGGGATTCCTCGTAGGATTCGTGCTTCTATATTCAACCGTAGCTTGCTGTCCCGCTTCGGTAGCTAATTTCCTAACGACGTTTCGTGGCGAGCAGCAAGACTAGGGCCACGTGTTCTAGTTCTGTTTAACGAAACTCGGTAAATATTGTTGTTGTAGTTTCCTTGCAAAGATTGCGGTGTTCGGTAGCCGCTCGCAGGTGCATTCCACATACGAAATATTAGCCAATTACGGTCTTATCGCTGACTGTTAGGGTTCAGAATGAACGAGATTTGGGCAAATATGTATAGAACCCTGTATGGCATGTCGTGGTGACACGATTCAGAAGTAAAGGGACGCAAAATATAGGTTGATTTAAAGGATAATAGGTCTTATTGTTTTTCTGTTATGGTTTGTTATGCGTTGCGTTTTTGTAAGTTTGGGAGCGAGGCGCAGGCGGGAGGGGCGCATGCGGTCCGACTGGTTGCCCGAGCGACGACCGGAGGCTGCGCGCGCGCCGCCAACAGTACAATCGCACGGTAAATTATATAATGTCTTCCCACGTGGTTATTGATTCTGTGAATTTATTGCGACCTGCCCAACTTATTTTACAGTCCCCAAATATATATACGAGGTTGGATAAACCCTTATAATGTAAATTTTAATGAAAGATTTAATTTTTTGTGAAAGAAAAATTGTTACAGTACCTACTCTACATTATAACAATTTAAAAACTGTAGCTAAAATTCTTAATTCTTGTTATAACAATCTATGGACACAGTAACATAGCAAATTAAACAAACCAGCATCACCCGTAATACTTATCTAAGGCCAAATTTAATCGATTTTTTTCCTATTACACATGTTTTTAAATAAAACAAACGTAATTCTATTGACCTGTGAATGGATCTGATCTTACGTTAGAATATTATTAAGTACATACATTATTAATGTTAAAGATAAAATATAATATCGTATATATAATTTATTAAAATTGAGTCAAAGGGTTCCCGAATGCAGTCGCGCGCGACTATACAGGGCCAGGCTCTGGCACGAGTCTTGTAAAGAATTTATAGGAGAGGCGGTCCCGCGGCCGGCCAGTGCGCGGCGCGCGAGCGACACACGTTCGCGAAAGTAAGAGTGAGTGCAGTGCTGAGTGCAGTGGACCGCAGTGGACCACAGTGGACCACAGTGGACCGCAGTGACGCCCGAGTACCAACAGTGGAATGGATGGCTAGGTAACATTCTCCCACACCTATTGTTTACGCTTCCCACCCGCTTCGTGTCAAACTTGCGAGCGCGATTGGGAAATATCAAAATTAATTTAAAGTGTCAAGCATAAAATCTTCCGGCAAGGTTTGAAATTCAGTAAGTCTGCTTTTAAAATGCTGTATTAAAACGTAGCACGGAATACTCCTTCTCGAGATTTGAATAAGTGCCGTGTGTTCAGTTACCAACAATAAAAAATATATGTATACAGGTATGCAACCAAATTAATTAGGGAATATCTTGGGAATATATTTATTTTAGCTTATCCCTAGGTACGATATTTAGAAACGCTAACTGTATGTACCGAAAATGACAAAAGTTCGTAGTAATTGATTAGGGTCCTGTTAGTATAAAATGTGTTTGTACAACTTAATCGAATTCATAAATAAAATCTATACGTTCCTTTTATTGTCTCCTATTTTTAGTTGACTTACACTCTATCAGGCTTAAAGTTTATGTATCTATATCAAATCTTCTTTAGAACTTAAATGAAAATTTCGTTATATTTGGCAATATTCTATATTGTAAGATAGATTACTAGTTGGTACCGTTGATTTCTATATCAAGAGGGATTTATTCTTAACTCTCTAATTATTCATAATGATATTATAATTGCGAAAAATATTATTGAACAAGCCTTTTTATAATGTTTTTTTTTTAATTACTCAACTGAAGGGAAACATTACAATGAGAACCTCAATCCTTATAAAGATGAGGGTTATTTAAAATATATGTCTATTAAGTCAAGATATGAAACAACGAAACAGGGGATTAATGACTCGTTTTAATTAGATACGTGTTTGGTTTGCATTTAAAGTTCATAGTTAATTTAAATCCATTTTTACCCGCATCGAAGACACTTTTCAGTAATTTATTAAGCAAAACTTATGCTAGCTAAAGCGAGTTCCGAAAAGTGCGATACAACAAGCTTACAAACCTATTACGTTTCTTATAATAGGAAGGAGTTTCATGCAGTAGACTAAGTCGAAAATTTTGTCGAAAATTCACGCACACTTGTATATAGAATATTTATGCACAACCTCATGCTTTTAATTCTAGTGATTTTTCACGTTGATCAGTCAGTCAGCCAGTTTCTTCTTTCATACATTATACATTTATGAATAATGTATGAACAGCACATATAAATTAAAAGATCTAAAACGGATAAAAGTGATAGCCGTGTATGATAATGTTCTTTATTTTTTTTAATGTTGAAGTCGCCGTATGTCATACCATCAACGTCAAATTTGATAAGCAACCTGACACGACGAAAAAACTGATGAACGTGGAGACGCAAGAAAATGTCGCTAGCTGCTAAAGATAAATGAAAGCTGAATTAATATCTTCACTGTTCATTTATTCAGAACTCTTTGTTTGTATTAATTTTAATGGAGTGTCGTCAACTCTGATAACTATACCTACTGCAATTAGTTATGATACTGCACTGCACGGTAAACACTGCACGGTACGAATATTATTTATAATTAACGTAACATCACGCCTGTAATCCCCGAAGAGGTAGGCAGAAGAGTGTTGTACACTCCCACGTTTCACCAGTTACCTTTAAGTCCCATGGAATTTGTGGTAAGCCTATTGCCATACACCGGGCACAGATCTAGACTCTAAGTCACTACTAGAAATTCTAAATTAGAAAATTCCAATAGTACGCGACCCGGGATTTGAACCCAAGAGCTCCCGTTCGGCAGTCGCGTTTGCAACCGCTCGACCAACGAGGCAGTCAAATTTATAATCAATGCTTAAACAGTATTGTGTCATATGTTAAACAGCTTTAACGTAGACTACATTTTTATTTTTTTTTCAAAAATGTTCACTAAATTTTATTTAGTCCTACATAAGCGTTTCTGAATAAGACCAATCGACAAATCATGACTGATTAAGTATAGCAGTTATTAAATCAGTGCAATATATCAGTTGAACTCACTTAAGCTTAGAATATTAACTTTACAGCATTGAAATAAAGTTCGTATTGTGACCTGAGTGAATAAGGAAAGCTCATTCCTGAAGCTGGCGGTTATCTAATCTCAATCTAGATCTGATCTGAACGGAGCATTAGAATGTCATGCAAGAAGCATGCCTACTTTGTTACAAAGATTATGACATTGAGGGTAGGTACGATATTATAGTAGCAGTGATAGCCTAGTGGCTTAAAATTGAGCCTCTCACTCCGGTTCTGGGTTCGAGTCCATGGCGCGCAGCTCTTTACAGAAATGTGTGTTTTAAGATCAAACGTCACTCGCTATAACGACGAAGGAAAACATCCTGAGAAAACCCGCACACCTCAGAGTTTACAAAAACTTCTATAAGGCGTGTGAAGCCGACGAACCTGCAGTTGGCCTGCGTGGTAGACTCACCCCTCTCATTTTGAGAGATGTCCCGTGTGCGAACAGTGGATTATAAGAGTCATAAGACACAATATTATTGGAGAGTACCGTATTAGCATGCATTGTGCAGCAACGTAAATATCCATGGTAAAATATAATACTGATATTATAAAGGCAGAAGAACCCCTGCATGTGTATGGTGTTGCCACGTCTAAACCGCTAAACAGATTTCGATGTAGTTGAATATGAAGATAACTTAAACACTGAGTAAGAACAGGAGTTATTATTTTCAAATTATTTCTACAAGTTCAAAACTTACATCAATATGTTGCAATTTCCATTTCTATAGTACAATTTTCAGACAAACGAAGGTCCACGGTCTTGTAACTTGGATGCCGAGGTTAGGGATTATGGGCAAAAAATCCTATGGAGAGGCGTGCCTACGCGACTACTGCCTGTTCATATGCAACCCGCCTAAGAAAGAACTATAATTTAGCTGATGTCAGGCATAGATTTTAATCAGGTGTAACTATCAGATGGTCTACATGCAAGTGAGTGTTCCTGGAATAACGCAAAACTACCCATAAAATAGGTTACAACTAACGTGGAAAGCTCAACGCTCAACTAAATTGCTTCCTAAATGCAGCTAAAAAACAATATAAACAGGTCTGCCACCTGCCGTAACTTGGTGCCTGGTTCATTATTCGATTATAATGATCTGGTCGACATACAATGTTTTTGCTCGTTAGGCCCTAATGATTATCGTCGGTACCCATTTTCATTCAATACGGCGATTCCAAATCGAGGCGTTACTTCTTATATGCGCAATAAGCGCGCAAACTTTAATTAATATTTCGATCGTTTTGTGCGACGTACACAGTTTTCGATGGGCTCTAGTCCAGTCTAGTTACTTTAATCTCTAAAATATTTTATGAATCTTAATTATCATGCATAAATTTACACATTTTTGTAAGTCATGTGACATAAAAACAATTTTAATGATGGCAAAAATGTTATACAGAATTTTATGAACTTAAGTTTTTAACTTAAATTTAAAACGGTTCACGTCTAGCCCCACTACTACTTGCCTAGACAAAATAAAATAATGTACATAGAACATAACAAAAAAACATAACTGGGTACCATAGACGAAAATCATAGACAAGGTCAATCATTTTTAAAACATAACTACATAAATATACCTACAATGCGCGGAACAACGGTATGATCTCAACTCTAGAAATTAAGTCTACAAAATAGTAATTATTCACCTCTTTTTTAACAAATATAACCTCATTTTTAACTTTTTTTAAACTACACTTACATATACATATAATTCATATAAGTACAATTTTGTATCTTTGAACAGTTCTTGTATAGAAAAACCGCGAACTGATTTAACGTTCTGATAATAATTAATTAATTGGACCCAAAATGAAGCAAATGTGTAATACATATTTAATAACAGAAAAATTAATACTCACCTAAATCTAAATTTTTAGTTTTACGTAATATACTTACTTGTTTTTTACAATTCGCCATTAGCATAAATAGTATGTCTTACAACAAGACAATTAAAATATTATGTTTATTCAAATTAAATGTTTAGCATTACAAATTTTATACACTTTTGATTCTGAAACCGGCGTGCATATATAACGAGGATGATGAATATGGAAGAAGCAAGGCAGATCTGTAAGGATAGAGATATAATTATGGCACTCCCTGCTCACTACCAACCCTGTAAAGGACCTGGCGCGAAGACGTATTTGTGTATATATGCGTTTTGTTCACTTTTAAAACGGTTTGAAACCATTTGCATAAACCATACTAATCCTTGACGTGTGTAAGTTACATATTGTTCTGTAGAGAATACAATGTCTAAGTAATTTAAACGTATCACATTAAGTTCGTGACGGTCGTGCTAACTGCACACTGCTATTAAAAATATGTATATGAGTAACAATAAGCTCGTTCCTAATACTTGAAAGAGTATCAATTATAAAAGCTACCATGCTTTTTGTGTATACCGCAGCCATACTGGGTTTGTCCACGCGTTATCAAGGACCGGAAGCTCCTCTACCGCGCTGCTCCAACTTGACGCTGCAAAGAATGTCAACCGTGACAATCACTTAACTATTTATTTATTAATTTATTCTTTCTTTTCGTTCGTTCATTTATATATTTACTCTTGTATGTCTTGATTTGCTACTTCATTCATGACATAAGATAACACGGAAGCTCTTGTAGTTTCTGTATTACAATTATCGGTCACCGAAATGTGTTCTCGCTGAGCATTGCTCAAATACATAGGTCATTCAGATTTATCGCGTCAAG
>DWME01007538.1:0-12531 GCA_018244795.1 Parelbella ahira ahira
TCTCCACTCCAGAACACGTCTGCTCCAGCGGCTATCGGTTCTGCGACAGGTGTGACCAGCCCACTGCCACTTCAGCTTGCTAATCCTTTGGGCTATGTAGATCGCCTCATTTCTGATGCGATCCTTCAGAGAGACGCCGAGCATAGCCCTTTCCATAGCTCGCTGAGCATTAAAACCGTATGCCTTGAAACGGTCGAACCAACCTTGACGAGGCTTTCATATGGTAAGTTGGGAAGATTTCAGTGGTTAGTTAAGGTCGGAATCGAAGAACGAGGCGACTTCTTAAGAATATTTACTTAAACAGTTGTCACTCGAAATAACGAGAACTCGAGAGCAGTCGTCAGATACTAATAAAAAGTCATAAAAAGGAACAAGGGGAAGTACTGATGAGAGTTTGTGTCGACATTATATTAGTAAGAGACATAGTTGCAAGAGCTTAGTATTGTACATATCTGCCAATTAAATAAACTTGTAAATTGATCATTTATTTGCAATACTCAATACCTTATATAGGCACCGCATAATAAGATATACTGGCGACCCCGACGCCAACAAGAGCGCGTGACTACAGGCTCAAAATACAGAGGGAATACTGGACTGCTGTTAAAAGTGATATTCCATTATGTCACACAAGAACAGCAAGATGTTACCATCTGAAGACTAGCTTGAGGGGGCAGAAGTAGCCGTTGTTTCGGTATCCTCAAGAATTCCTGAGTTTTAGAAGGACCAACCAAGACTATGGTTCGTGCTGTGTGAAGCAGTCCTCAGCCCACAGAAGCTTAGTGACGAAGCACGTTACATGGTCGTTACGAAGCTAGGCAAAGATGTTGTGCAGCAGGTCAGCGATATTTTGCTCAGGCCTCTAGAGAATAGGGAATTCGACCTTTTGAAGAAACAGTTGTTGAAAGTCTACGAAGAGTCAGAGATGAGGCAGTTTCAAAAATTATTAAGCGAAATGGAGTTGGGCGATCAAAAGCCTTCTGAACTTCTACGACGTATGTGTGATCTTGCGCGCGAGAAGATACCGGACGAGACTCTTTGCAATATGTGGCAAGGACATCTGTCGTCGGAAGTGCGGGTCGTGTTGGCTGTTACGGAGGTGAAAGATTTTTAAAATTTAGCAACAATCGCGGACAAAGTGATGGAAACGTCACGACCTTTACAGCTTCCGGAAGTGCATACGATGCCCGGTACTAGTAATGACAATGCGTTTATAACTGCAGAGTTGGCAAAACTTAGTTCAAACATTACAAATTTGGCTGATGTTTACAATACTAAGTTCTTGCAACTGTCTCTTACTAATATAATGTCGGCACAAGTTAAGAAGTTAAGCGAGTGAGGCCGCGGTGCAAGAAGCTCGAAGAAGCGAGTAGGAGGAGCGTGCTCACGCTAAGAGGCGTAGCAGCGCGGAGGAGGGCAGCGGCTTGGCCTGGCGCAGGTAGGCGGCCAGGCGCGCCAGGTTGTTGGTGGCCTCCGACACCGGCGTGAGCTCCTCGCCGCGCCGCGCCAGGTAGCGCCGCCCCGTCAGCGGCGTGGCGGCCTGCGCGGCATATTTCATATCCGGTAATGGAGAATTTACAAGCTGTCGGAGCGAAATGACTCCCTGAGGTGGCCGCGACTCCTCGCCCCAACTCACGCTCTGCTATAGAACTGGGCTACTGAGAAATACTTTTGACAAACTACTTGACCGGTCTATGCTGCATACTTTGGTTAACTTTAAATGAAATTTTTTAATAGTTTTATACATTCATAATTTCTTTTTAAAGTATTATTCGTTTTGAAAAGGATTTTTTACCCCAAATAATATTACTTCCTCTTTACTTACAATTATTCACACGTTCCATAGCAAGCTTTTAAATTATAAACATTTTGATTCTTTTGAAAGTAACAATGAATGTTAGCTGTTCTAACTGTATTTTTTCCATATCAGCTTGACGAAATTACTTCATATAAAAAAAATCTTTTGGTAAAACTCAGTTGCACCGTTTTTATTTTAGAGCGGAGCGACGGGAACGTCCAGCGGCCGCGTAGCCAACATTATTATTTATGCCCTCCAGAAAAGTACATTTATAACAATATTACACCGGACCGCGCCCGCCCTCGGAAAATGATTTTACTATTTTCCGAAGATTGCAGGTGTATTATATTTCATGAACGTTATTTATGGTGAGACTTTTATTACAAATGCGTGCAATGTCTCTATCCGATTTTTATAGCCGCCGAATTATTTGATGTATTTTTGTCATTTTGTCACAGGGAGAAATTTATGTGGTATTTTAAGTATCTTTCAATGTTTTAACAAAGTGATCATTTAAACAAATAGCGTATAATGACGTTTGAATGAAAAAGCCATTTTACACTTTTAGAATAAAAAACTTACTTAACACGCCTTGACGGTTTTTCTAAACACATTTTTATATTTAATATTTTTGAATACATTCATTCATATCATCACTACAAATCCTTCTGAACGTCACAAAGTTGTATATGGATCTTCTCTCGGCATGATAAGAGTGGCAATTATTGTCTACCATGCCAGATAAATGTGTGATGGATTTCACCCATCACAATTACATTATAGAGAATTTTGAAGCATGAAAATTTCGTCATAGTGCTTTGCTTAACCGTTTTTGTAAATGATCGTAATTCTAAATTTATATTGAGACTTAAAATGTTCACTGGCTCTACTTGTAATTACGGCTACCTAATTATAAAAGGCCACACTTTTTTACTTTCAGATTGATTGGAATGAACGGCGCAATTCCGACCAATATTGAAAGTAATAACGACTCTTAGGTAAGATTTTTCTTACATATTGTCATAAGAAATCAAACCCAAAATGACTGCATTTTCCACTGAAAAATTATATTTCAAGCTTTACAACGTCGAAACTTATTTGCACAGTACCTACCTATCTACGTACTTTCACATTTCCACATTGTCTTAGGCGTCCGTTAGCTGTTCATAATTTCGAGAATGGGCCAGTATTCCCCGAAGATGGATATATCCGTCAGTGGCGGCACCCCCTGTGATAGCGGGCGAGGTCCGAGCGTTACGAGGCTCGCGGGAGCTCGCCGTCGCTCAACTCTGTCCATAACCAATAATCGTAAATAAATGCAAGCGCCTTCCAAACCCTACTCGCGTCAGCGAAATTATAAGCGGGAACCGCGTAAACTCTTGTTTGGATAGCTTTGCTTTTCTCGAGAGATTTTCATGTAGATACCTTTACACTGGTCTTTTATTGTACATGGTTCCGTTTTATTGTATATGGACAACCGCAAGTTGATTCGTTTTGTATCTTGGAAGCTGATTTCCTTTTAAATTGCATTGTACATTTTAACCCTATTGGGTTGAATTTCATATTTAAAGTATTCTCCGAAACATACAGTACTTTGTATATTTCATCATTAAATAACGCTATGAATGAAGTTATTATTTTATCCATCAGTTCCCTTTGGCTGTTACTATGTTATCGACTCAGACTGTTGAATGGTTCCATTCGAGAACCTTTGTACTCCAACGACCTTTCTTTGGGTTTCTTCGGGCTCAAACTCAAACACTCAAAAAATTGTAGAGCATCTTTTCTTTCTAATCATTTATGATTCTGGTTGTAGACTGTGTGTGTAAATTGAAAAAAACAAAATTGGTCAGTACAGTAAAACTATAAAAGGGCATGAAATTAGTGACACTAGCGTTGCCGCTACTATTTTATATATATCTACATAGATATGTATATTTGTTGTAGTTGAAATAACCCACAAGTCTGTTCAATCGACGGTTCGTACACTCCCTGCGCCCATTACTACCCGATGTCAACTACAGTAATATCTTTAAACTGAATTGTGTACTACAGTTCCCCATTCTGAACTTTAGCACCGGCGACTAAATCCTTACTGCTGCGCGAGTTCAAGTGACAATAAAGAGTTTAATGCGTTAACAGAGTAGAATGCTTTCTTATAACAAAATATCTTACGAGCATCGGCCAACTATCGTTTATTTTTACCTGAAGACCGCGATCCCGCGCATCTCTCCCTATTAAATTTTGTTTGCATTTATTTTAAAGGTGCGACGCTCGAGAAGACGTGGTATGTGAAAAATTACACCTGAGCCCAATATTTATGGGTGATATTCGGCAGCGGTTCCTTTGTGAGATGAGGGTGTATAAATAACACCTCTTATCGCGTGGGAGCCTACCCTTAAATTGGATTTATTTTAATTATTTATTGACACAACTTTATCTGTACAATCCGGTTCGTGTTCAATTGAACGATTTACACGATTCCGCGATTACTCATTACGACTTTAATCGAACATTACATTAAACTTTTACTTCTCTCGTCAACTGTCATATCTTCCTTATATAGCCTGACCAAGATGTAACGAGAAAAAAATAAATGATAAGAGGCACGTTAATATTATAGAACGTTATCAAATTACTTCCTTATAAAGATTAGCCAATATTTAATGGAAGGAAAACAAAGATAAAACCGATATTAATATCGTGGAAACGTTAAAAAGCAACGAAAGTAACAAATCGGCGTTAGTTTAATAACACCTATCACAGACGTAACCTCACCCGCCCTTGACTGCGCCGTAATCTCTATTTCTTCAAACCGGCGTCATAAACACGCTTGCTTTATGCTTTATCTCTGCGTTTACCTTCAGTTGAACAAATAAATTATGAGGAGCGCGAGTAACTTTCGTTATTTTTATCTATAATCGCGGAGTATGACCATAAATTAGTTCTATATTTAAGAGCGCGTTGTTTTGCATACAACCGAGTCGTCTGCACATGCGTGCGACATCAATCTCAATTCTGAAATATTTTTCGTTTGCAGCGATGCGGCGATGTGGCCTGTCTGTTTGGCATTCCCAGCGGCTCTCAACCTTGTTGCCTCTTCGTCTTTTAACTAGCGCTAAATAGCGTTGTATAGGCAGGTATATATAAAAATCCTAAATTTACCCATGGAGGACAATAAACGATTTCAAATAATTGCACTGAACACTTCAAGTATATTATATTTTGTATAAATACCCTTTTTACAGCATACAGCAAGCAGGTAACAGATGTTGATGATCTGGAGCTTACTGTGCATTAATGAAATAATCTTTCCTGAAATAAATAGGTATAGGCGTATACTTGATGTCAAAGAGAATAAGCTAAATATCAAATCAAGTTTCACCGTTACCTAAGTCATTTAAACACATTACTCTCAACTAGTTTCACTATTATCGGATGTACGTTTACGTATAAAATTGGATAAAGACATCAGCTACGTCAAAACTCGACATTGTAGTGAATAAAATCATATTCGTCATCATGCTATAACTCATGAATATACGGGTATGTGGCAGTGGGTGGCAGCGGTTGGAGGCGAAGAGCTGCAGACCGGGCTCAGTGGCGTGACATTGAAGAGGTTTATGTCCAGCAGTGGACAGAAATAGGCTCATAATGATAATGATGAGTATATGAGCATTACTATACTCATTTATACATGTACATATGTGAGTGTACTTCATTAGCCGCTAGATCTTCACTGCTGAACATAGGCCTCCCCTACTCAACGCTACTCTTTTTGGTCCTGGCTCTTATAAATCCAGCAGCTTTCCGCTGTTTTTTTCAGGTTGTCTGGCCATCTGGTAGAAGAGCAACTTACGCCCCTTTTGCTAAAACATAGCCGCCACTTGATGACGTTTTTTCACCATAGGTTATCATATACGTCAAAATGTTGAGAACCACTGGACCTTTGTATGGCGTTACATTTGCGTGCACAACCAGTATTCCGTTTGACGTATGCTTCAATCTGAAAAAAGTAAAGGTCGTTTACACCTCGTGGCCGTAAGACTGTTTATTGCGTGCTCAATCGTGCTCTTATCGGAACTCAATCACGCTGATAGACATGCAAAAACGTGTCCCTATTTCGCCTTGTATCATTATATAATATGTTTAATTGACTTATCTTATTGTACGGCGAAAATATCGGCCTTTTAATATGACGTTGTTGATTTAAATTTTAATTGTATTGAAAATTGTCTTAGTGATACCTATATATTTAATGGTTGCGAAGGGTCATGCAACTTGTGTGACCCGCGTGGGGATTATGGATGAAAATCTCCTATGAAAGTCGTTAACAGTAGGTACTCATTAGGTGAGGCCTCATGTCTAGCAGTAGACTGAAAGAAGCTGGGATGATGGTAGATTAAAAATGGGTTAACATTCAATGTTTTATCAATTTAAAATCGCTTCTGAAATCATTTAATAGCAAGTGTCTGTTAGGGATATTCCCTTTAAGTATAACCCTTAAGGGAAGAGGTTCTCATATTAGTAGTTTTCCACGTAACGTCTATCAGTCGAACAGACGGGCTTACGCACCGGAATAATGTTTCGATTACTATGGTGCGTGCCGCGCGTTATAAGCGTCAGCGGTGCTATTCATCGTCTTAAGAATTAAAACAAAAATATATTTACTCACTTTTTAAAATAACATAACATCACGCTTGTATTCTCATGAAGGGGTAGGTAAAAGAGTGTAGAACACTCTCACAATTCAGCAGCTGTGTTATACTTTCCATCATGGAATAAAACCAGTTTTTAAAGTAACGTAAGTCATCACTAAACATGAATTTAGCTGTAAGTACGAGTCGCAGAAACGAAATTTTGTTAATATTTCTTATTTTTATGAACTGCAACAGGGCCACTGGCAACGCTAGTTTTCTGTTCTATTCTACAACAAAATATCTTTATGAAATCTCGCATATCAAGAAAGAAAGAAAGAAAATTTTCTTTCATATAGTGTTTACAAGAAGTTATATTAGGTATATGATTATTGTCGCTATGTTCACTACGCGTGAGGATGAGATTAAACTCATATGTTTTAGATAGTTTTTAAAATAAACATTTTAATATGTCAAATTCTTAAGAAATACACTTACCTATGGACATAACTCCTTAAATATATCGCTTTTAACTTAAATACGCAGAAGAGGCGAAGGGCGATCAGGCAGGGGGGAAAATGATTGACGGCAGCGAGAAATTTCATTTTGCGGCTTGTTGGGACTACGTCGATAACGCACCGAGGCTTCCACTATGGTGCTTGATTGCCTCCTTCAGGACTCCCGGTATTGTTCCACTCGACACACTCCATTTGATTTATTTAACCATCACTCGTTCACGATTGATCAGTGATTCGAGTGTCATTCATATCTCACCATGTCAATGCTTCGGTACTACATATAACGTTAGATTACTCCGCAAACCGCCTCTCGAGTGATACGAGTGTTCAATCAATAACACTTAATTGTGCACGTTCAGTAAGAAATTCGAAATCAAAATACATACATACTTGCGAACATTCCTGCGGGATCACCACAAAACAAATCCGGGCTATGAACTTTTTATGCTTATTCAACTGTCATATAATTTTGCATACAATATTTCCACTGGGAGAAATGAAACGCTCGGTGACGGGGGAATTTAATAATGACAAAATAATACAAGGTAAGTTTAAGGGTAGCCCTTTCTGCTGTCCATCATACGGGCCTCTATTCATGCACGTAATATTTCTGAGATATTTGCCGACCGCCTAACGACTGACTAATTTATTCGCGTGAGGTAGGTTTATGCGATTTCGATCGAAGCGCTCGGGGCACAGACACTGGCACGTACAAAAATGTTATGAACACTTGTTGCTGGTTTTATACATATTTTCCTATGAAATATTCGTTTTATATATTTATGAAATATCTTTTTTTGCTATACTAATTGGTGAACTGAACAGTACACACAACTTAGGAGATACGGGGCGATGACGATGAAGAGAAACTGATGTGAGAAATAGCAAGGCAAAATTAAGAAGCCACTGTGACCTATGACCATAATAATGTCCTCAGCAGTACATACTACAAAGCAACCGAAAGTAACACTATAAATTAACCTAAGAAACTTTAAACCATGATGTACCCCTAAAGACTAAGTTAGAATGCCTAATGGCTCAGCGTGACCACCTCTTACGACCTTCTACGACCTCCAATAGGCTTAGCGATTAAAGCAGGTAGACTCTCTTTCTCAGTAGACGAACTTTGTTTATGCCGAATGTTGTCTGTTCATCTCGTGCTCTTTGTTTAAAATTCAACAATTTCGGTCAGGTTGAAAAAAGTGCTAAAATTCCAAAAAAATGCCTAACCTAACGCAGACGTCAATTTTATTAAAATAAACAAAAATGAGTTTTTCACTGCAAAAAAACATACTTAGAAATAATTTGTACGGAACTCTAATACATAGGCATGACACGCACATGGCTGACTTAAACATACATAACTTTTGAATGTGTCTCACACATGAACATTCATTCAACCTACTAAATAATTAACTTGCGAGAACGTAACTATTATGTTAAACTAAAGCCAACTTTCTACCACACCAGTACGAGATCGCATACAAACGCAGAACGTGCAATACAAAAAAGATTATTGCCTCGCATGTATCATTCTTTGTATCACAATTTAAATATTAATTCAATTGATTCAATACAATGCGATAAGTATCTCGGAGGTAATGGCGGACACGATGACAAATGCATATCGCTTCATCTCGAGCGCGAAGATTAATGCGCGAGAGGCGCGCGGCTAGACGAAACCTACGGACTGCGCATACGCAACGATTCACTAATTCCACCGTGACCGCCGCGTAAACGTTCACGCGACATCCATACCCCGTCCTGTAAGCAATGCCGGTTATTATTTATCTGTCGCAAATGTTTCACCATCTACCACAAATCACATGCACATTCAACTAACACCGAACCCTTCGCCTCACAGCTTACAGCTCATAATACTGTTCACTTATTGTGAACTTACGGCGTGCGTTAAGCACTCCCCGCGCTGAACAAAGACAATAATGACGTGATCTAAATGTAAGAACCATAGTTTGATCTAAAATTAAGTGAGATGAAAGGGAATATCTGTCTGATACAAAAAATATTAGTAAAGCACACGCATTGTTCGTGCGCAGTGCTTTGTTGGAGACACAAGTATGTTAGCAGGAGAGCATTCCGCTCGATTAACGTCATAAATGAGAGAAATGTCGGATCAAAAGAATAGCAGGTGTGCCGTATTATTATAATTTGTCATTCATTCTCATTCGCTTTAATGTCCTTTTGTCATTTTATCAACTGCGACGAACTTATTAAGTTGAAATGATCTTCTTTCATACCACTAATGAGTAATTAAAATGTCAGCACAATTAACAATTTCTTTTTAAATTGTCCTACGTCTGAAGAAGATTGATAGTCCATTAGCGTGTATAATGAGGATGTTATTGGAGTTGCAGAAACTATTCAATAATTTATCCTTCGCTTTGTGTTTGTAGGAAATAAAAAAACATTCATTCGCTGTATGAATATTGGATGGTGCTAATAGATGTCATCGTAAAAACATAAACCATCAAAAGGTACATAATATTATACATCGTTTCAACATACCTTTCAATTAGAATGTGTATAATAATGTACTCGGTCCAAATATGTAAATAGCTATAAGCTCCCAAGGAGAGATGCGTTCTGACAATAAATTCGTATACGTTTTCAAAATGCGCACACTTATCCTCCGAACATTTTTGGGCAATCAACAAACGATAAGCGTACCCATCCATAAATTGTTCCATTATTGTTTCCCAATTGACACAAACATTTACAAGTTGTTAGTAGAATGACAATGACCGGCCATAATCCAAATCTAAACGCCACAACCTGACGGAATATAAATGTGTGTCTTGATCCTGCTGGCTTGTGAACCGAGGACGTGATGTGTCGTTATTAACAAGCCTGCATTAATGACACATAAATACTTAACCGCACTACACAATATTAGGCGCGCACTTTCACATACGCGCGCGTCCCGCGACCTCGCCTCCGTTCCGTTATCTTCGCTTTGACACGATCACGTATTCGCATAACGTAGAAAATTTTCGAGACAATATGTCTTGTACAACTTTTACATTTATATGGACGAAGTGTACGAGAAGTTCAGTTCGGCTCAGCGGTGGTTATGCCTTATTAGCGGTAGTTTACCGACTGATATTATACAATTTCATCTGGATGGCATATGTTTTATTGAAATCGAGATAATTAATCGACAATTACGATGCTGGGCCTTATAACGGCGGGTATACCGCTGTGCGCGCGGGGCCCGCCGCTGCTTAGGAGCTAAATGTCGATTATAAATCGAGCCGCGCGCTCGGCCCGCGACTACACGCCGGATAAATATTGACATTTATGCACATATTGCTCCATATACGTTTTTTACGGTTGTAAAATATGAAGCTAGAGCGGAACGTTTGTTCGGCTTTATAAGTCGATACCCTCCGTAAGTAGCCATAAAAATTTGCATAATTGAATGTTTCTCGTTGTAAATACAAATTATTCGAGCGTATATGTCTTGAATGTCTTTGTTTATGTGGCTTAATCAATAGGAAACACGAAAACGGTGATCCAATAAAAAGTTATACCGAATTTGTGTGAGAGGACCATGCGAATAAAATTAAAACGATCGTCCGGGCTACTCATAATAGTGAAAAACTTCCAGTGCGAGTCGAGCCTTCCCACACGGTGGGCGGCATGTGGCGACAGCGACACGTCGATCTGATAACATGCTCAGTAGACAACATCCACCAGTTATCTACAGACGTGAAATCAATTGGCTCGCGGAATTATCGCATTACGATGCCTAAGCTCTGCCTAATTGGACACTTCCGTCCATGTACTTCAAATTTAATAAATGCGATTAATTCCTTGTCGCTCGAGAGCGTTTAGCTCTCGGCATTAGTGTGTTTATTTAAAGAAAGTCGCGGTTAAGTTTAATGTCAACCGTATGGGAACGTTTTAATGTCGTGTTTTTAAAATGACGCGCGCGCTGAAATACAACAGAAATATAAAAATGTTTATATCACAATTAATCACTGCTTTATTAGAAGCGGAGATATTTGCATGACACTGTTGTAATCGCAACTCAATTCAGAAGGGTATAGGGTTTTCTTTTGTTTTATAATATTTGTCGAATTCGGTGGCAGGAAATGCCGTTATGGCGTCGCATCGACAAAAAAATCTAAAAGCGGGAATTAGGTTGTTAACTGCGATTTAACTCATTTCATATTCGAGATGACTTGTCACGCGAAAGCTTCGTCACTTAATTTAATGACAATATTAACGAGCTCAGCTTAAATATTCACTGGAAAAGCTATTATTAATAAACAAAAAAACATAATTTGTTTTATAATTAAACCAGTACACGTCCCCCGCCATCGACCGTTTCGTTTCACGCAAAGTATTTTTTCTAACGCTTCGTACAATTTGTTTAAAACAAGTGTTTTTAAGACGTTGGCAGTAGACGCATTAAAAATGTATAAGTCGACCTCCTTTAATATTTATAGACGAACAATCGAGAAGATTGTGGTAAATATGGATCTGGTCACCTTTGCCTGATTTATAATCAGTTTCAATATATATTTTTTTACCATTAATATGGCGTGTTTTATTCAAAAGTATGTGATTCTGATTCTTAGAATAGATAGAATTTCATATTTCCATATCGTTGAATATTTGAATTATGCAATGACGACATTGGCTATAAAAAAATGCACAATAGACAAAAAATATAAATAAGCAATTAAACGTTATATTTCTTATGACGCAGTAAAAATAGTAATTTCATATCTGTAAGAATTGTGTATCAGACGATAACTAAAACTTAATAAATTAATAAATATATTTAATAATTTATCCATAACAATTTTGGTACCATTATAATATTGTTTAACTAACAAAATTAATACTCATATCGGAATGTCGTATTATTAATATAGTCCACTACCAAGTAGTATTATCTACGGAACATCACGCATGTAATCCCCGAAGGGATAGGCAGACGAGTGTGGTACACTCTCACGTTTCACCAGTTACGTTTACGTCCCATGAAATAGGTGGTGAGCCTATTGCCATACACCGGGCACGGATCCACACTCTCAGTCACTACTAGAAAGTCCAAATTAGAAAAATCCAATACTACCTGACCCTTGATTTGAACCCAGGACCTCTCGATCGGCAGTCACGCTTGCAACCACTCGACCAACGAAGCAGTCTATTATCTACCAAGTAGTTAAATGTAATAATGTGATACATTATAATTACCTATTCTATTATTTCATTTACCTACTTCTGTTTTTCCTGACATTGTATATTAATATAAGTAGGTAGCTAATAAACTTAAATTCCCTAACAAATATTTCTTATCAAAAAACATTACCTTAAAATCAAATAGGTATGACACATTGATACGACTTATTATTATGCTTATTCATCATCATCATCATCATCATCAGCCTATAACTGTCCACTGCTGAACATAGGCCTGCCCCTTATGCTTATTGTATTATAAAAAAATTATTTATATCGATATAGGTAGGTACGACACTATCTTCAAAATATCAGAGAACTCATAAATAAAACAATCTCATTCAGTAAGGCACTCTGTTTTTTC
>DWME01007539.1:0-12528 GCA_018244795.1 Parelbella ahira ahira
TTATAAAGAGGTGCGCGCCATGGATTCGAACCCAGGACCCCCGGAATGAGAGGCTGAATTCTTAACCACTAGGCTACTACTGCACTGTATCGATGACGATGACGATGACGATGACTCTATAGAGGTACCCATTGACATCGCTGACAAGCTATGTGTATAATAATGGTCCTCAAACCTTATTACTGGATATAACTTTATTAGTGTTGTAATAAAATCACTCCGTTTATGTTAATTACTTCTTATTAGCTCTTAAGCTTTATCGTTTTTGAGAGAATAAGAATAATATAATAGGAGACTAAAATAATTTCTTGTAACAGTAGGATAATAATACAATGTAAAAGATTTTTTTAACAAAGAATAGTAAATAGGGGTAAAAACTTAAAAAACACAGGCAACATTATTGTCCCAATTATTACTTTCAAGTATTACGTCTCCTTTTTGCATTTTTTTTGCATTTGCTTCTAGGTTTTTTCATTTTACCATACGCCAAGGGATGACTATGTCCTATGTCCTTTGTTAAGCTTGCTTATGGCGTACAGTAAAGTGTTAATAAACAAAACTCGACTGTTTGTTTGTTAGTTTGTGAAACATAAAAATATTTTAGACACTTTCGTTCAGCCGTACCAATCGCATTGAATGCGTCTACAATTGAATTAAGGAACATTAAGCTCGGTCACATTAAATGAAAACATCAGCCGGGGAATGTGTGTTCTACGAAGATCCATTGAAGCACGCTCTATAACATAGCCTCTACATTTATGTAGAGTACATATAAATTTAGAGATAGATCTGTTACGGAATGTTGTAATGAAAAATGTTGGGTGTCTTGACTGTGTTAATAGCATTATTGGTAATACACAAACTGGTAGTCTTATGAAGAACTAGTAGAAAACAGTATTATGTTAGTATGATTTTCTGATATAATTATTTTTATTTTTATCATCCTGTTAAAATTTGCTTGAACAAGTAAATTGACAACGCCGCGTGTTTTATTGTTTACTCATTAGTTATTTACAGTTAGTAAGCCTGTAATTCGCGAAGAGGAAGGCAGAGGAGTGTAGTACACCGCCACGATTCACCAGTTACGTTTACGTCCCATGTAATAGGTGATGAGCCTATTGCCATACAACGGGCACAGATCCAGACTCCGAGCCACTCCTAGAAATTTGTACAAGAAAATTTAAAATATTCTGCTGGAAAACAAGATATGTTTTAATAAATATAACTAAAAACTACAAAACTAAAAATCACATTCTATTAAATAAAAATGTTCACCTTGACAAATGAAAAAATTATAACTGAGTAGGTACCGGTACAAAATTTAGCTTTTTAAAACTTGAAGAATTCATTTATCATTTGGCACGTCAAAAAGGAATTCCAGGGAGTGAAATTACAGTGCATTCTACGTTTTCAAATTATTAACCGAGATATGGAAACTGGAAAGAAAGAGTAGCTCGATGAAGATATTATCATGTCGTGTAATAACAGAAAAAAGATAAGTGCCAAGAAAGATCTGTCAGGAAAACAGTGTAACTATAATTGTTGAAAACAAAATTGGCCCGAATGTCGATCTAACCGTTTCATATGTTGTACTAAAGGATGGAATTATCCAATTCTTGCTTTGATATAGAAAGGATATAAAAGATAACAAACTAGCTGGTGAAGGCGAGCGGAAAATAAACCGGTATTTGGGAACAGTTGAGGCTTTGAATGGAATCAATAATATGTCGCTTACGATAGAATTCGGGAAAGATAAGGGGGAATTCGGAGCCGGCTAAAAATTGTTTATGTTACGTGTATGTGTGCGTGTGCACGCGTGTCCGTGTACTTGTATTATATTCTTAATATTGATAAAATACCGTACTAATATACAACCCAGTTTATGTAACTAGTGAATATTTAGTTTTACCTCACAGACGTCCACTTTTTAATACCCTCACGATGTTCTGCTTTTTGGATCTAAAGTGAAAAAAAATATTTCTCCAACTAACTATTGTTCAGATAACATCAGATGGGGTTTGATAGACAGCAACAGCCAAAACTGTTCGTGTGACACCCCCAAACGATGGACCACCTCAAATCGTGCCCTGCGTGCCCTAATACCTACACCCAGGAAGACCTAATGACTGCCAGTGATGAGACAGTCAGCGTGGCAAAATTCTGGGCTAAAACCATTTAGGGACTTAAAATGCGTTTGTCATCGACACGCTAAGAAGAAGAAGTAGATTAACGAAAAGATCCTCTTCTGCCAAAAATATGTATTCCTAACAGCCCACCCATGGCTTCATAAATGTAAAATTATTATTCTCTAGCAACACGGTCCGATATGGTGTTCAGGACTGCGAAGTGGTAGAGCAGGATATTTCTTCACAATGCAACAGTCGTTTTAAAATGGCTTACGCCAGTGATTGTATAGCTTTTATTTTCGCTATTCCTGGTTTCGCAACTTGTGCAGTTATTTTTCAAAAACTATGCCTTTTTGCGTGTAGAGAGACGTTTTAAATAATTTTTACCCAGCCGCTCTCTGACTTCGGTTGTTGATGGGCATATTTCACCACTCCTACAGTTACCTTTTGCTCTTTAAAATTTTGCGAATATTTTCAAAATAGGTCTTCTTAAAATTTTCTAAATTCCATTGAATCAGACATCTCCAGCCACTTTCCATATCAGTTCAGCGCTGTTGATTAATATGAAATCCTGTACTCGATCAGCTAAAAGTGCGTCGTAACATTGATACGCCATCCCATAGGACTGTAGAATATATAATGTAGTTTAGACACAATCGATGGTGATACCGCCTACGCGCTGCCCGAGGTCGAACGAGTGCTATATAAATATTTAAACCACCAATCGATAATGTACCAACAGTTCTCGCATTGTTCTTTAGCTGCAAATATATAAAAATGGAAACATCTTACTTGTCGCCGCCGATGTAACCGATCGCCACTGATCCATGTGCTTCTGGACTAGGTCGAGTTCCATAGGATCCCCACAGTCCGATTCCAACCCACTCCAGGTGGGCTCTAGCATTATTAGTTCCATCATGTGTTACACTTCTCTCGAAGGACCACATCCACCACTACATAGCTCTCTATGTAGCCAAAGAAAAATAATCTCTATATAGCATTTATTTCTAAGTGTTTTAACATATATCTTGTCTTAATAGTCACTATTTATGTAATGTTTTATTAGTTTCATTCACACATTGGCAGAGTCTGACTCATAAAGTCTTTTACAATTCAAGTTTTAAAGACATTTATTAAAATGTAATAATGAGTGACAATGTCATGTAAAGTAGTGTCCGTATGAAATGCAAAATATAACATAGCATACAGATTAAAACAAAATCATTTGCATACTTTTTTGAACCGAGTCACTAAAGTGGCAGAAAATCAAAGTAGTGTGCGCAACAACAAAGCAACACATATTACTAAACTAAAAAACATAACAGATCAAGCCAGACCTCATGTCATTTGTATAAAGGATAACATATCTCATGTGTGAAAATTTGCATTGCTACATGTAATAATTGCATGCATTCTACTAATTACAATCTCATAAAAAAAACATGTCTCTACAAATTGGGAATACTGAGCAAGTGAAAGAAATAAAAAATAATAATAGTGGACAAGGCCTGTACATCAAAGTTGGAGCGAGTGATGCAGCCATCCTTGTGTGTGGTGGTGTACTCCAAGATGCACCACAGAATATTGCACAAGTGAGACATTAGAGGTGTTGATCAAACACAACTCACCTGTTGATAAAACCATATCCGCTCTTAACATTGAACCATTTCACAGTGCCCGAAACTTTCTCAGCTGGAAAAGGAATTTAACAAGTCAACACCATCATCAGAGATCATTTGTGTCCACATCACTTGTAAAACGATTAACAATTGAAAGCATTCCAATACATGAAACTCTACACTCAACAATCATTTTATTCCAAATGTATTGTTAACTAGACCAGAAGATTCTTCGCTATTTCTCTTCTGGATTTTACAGCTTGTTTGGTCATTAATCAATTGTCTTTAGTAGCTTCATCTTAACCAGCAATGAAAAAGATTCAAACTATCTGAGAGATAAGGGGAACAAAAAAAAGAAATTTACACCAAATACACAGGAGCCACAATTCTGATGCAGGTTTTCACTCTCACAATGCTCGGCGGTTCTACTTTATAGATATAAAATAAAGTTTACACATCAACATGCATCAAATAGATACTTACAGTGACAGTGGCAAAGCGAGAGACTGAAAATTGCAACACCATTGTAACTGAGAAGCGAGTGCGAGATGATGTCATGCAATAATATTATCGACCTTTATTGATTTTCTACAATACAGATACGCCCATCTGGGGGCCTGGGTACGCACAGCGGGTTCCATTATGACATCGTTGTGAAAATATTGTTAGGTGGCCCTTCGATGTAGGCGTTTTTAATATCCGATGTGACATCGCGGCCGCGAAATCGCGCGCCGCCATTGCCGAATTTTCAAGCGAATGTTCCACGTTAGTGTCTGAACGTAACACGGCACAACGGGATTCTATAAATATAGTTATTTTTAGAAAATCTCGGTCGATGGAATTAATAATGCGAGCACTGCAGTCCGCGGTAACGTGTGTATGACACGATAAAGATTTATGTTACAGCTTATTCCTTATAGTATATAATAAATGCAATGAACAGTTAAAACGCAAAGCCTTTCAATTTTGATTTATATTATGTTAACAGTATGATACCATAGTTCCAATAGGATATCATTTTGCCGCCATTTTAAAAGCGCGGTAAAAATTACAAATATGCATTCAGGGTTGCAATGCGCAGATAAATCTGCATCACGTATTGATTATTCTCGCGTGACGCTAACCACGACGCCAGGCTAACACGCGCCGGGGTCAACAATCGATCAATAGCGCATTGCATTGTACGCAACTATTGACATAAATAGCCAAAAACGATTTTAATCAGTCTATATTTATTATTGGAATGCTTTCACGAGTATAAAATTTAAAAAAACGCCAAAAATAACATTTTAAAAACCATGTGCTTTCGATGTAATGCCGGAACACACGAAAACTAAGATGGCGTAGCGGCGGCACTTACCAATGACCAGCTTTTGTTTAGCCGCTTTCGCTTGTTGCGGTTGAGCCGGTTGTTCTTGCTGTGGTGATTGTTGCTGCTGCTGTTGGGGCTGTGGCTGCGGCGCCTTTTCGGTATCAGCCATGGTGTAATTGGCGAACGGCGATGGTGGCTAGATGGTAAAATCCTCCTCAACCTCTCCTCGATGTTCACAGCTCTCCGATCGTCACAAATGAACTGACAAAATCTCAGCTATAAGGTTTCCAGATCTGTACAATGTATTAAACAGAGGTTTCGAGTGATGTTTCGATGTTTCTGTCATCGATATTAGCTTGAACAATATAAAATTTATTACGTACCGTTCCCTTGCTATAAATAAATTTAACATGTAAAAATATTTAAATTTTTTTTTTCTTTCATTCCCAAGTTTTCAATATACACAAAGTTAAACTTCGAAAACAAAACTCGGTTCAATCGCGGCGTCCAACAATATCGATTCCATCGGTAATCGAGTGACAGTTGGCACACTAAGAAACCTCTACCTAATTTCTACTCTGTATTGAGATGACGTGCATTGCATATAGACGTGCAAGCGTCGCTTCGGTTTTTAGAACAACCGCCATTAAAGGGAGATAAATGAATGAAGCCCTCCCGTTCTATCTCGTTCTCACTGTTATACTGTATGGTACCGTATACAAAAACTATATCAAACTATTTTATAATAGATTTATATAGTACGCGTGCTTAATGTTGCTAAATATTCTGAATATGTTCGTTATTTTCAAAATATAAGAATTTTGTATTTATCCAGAATAGAAAGTACTATCAATGGATATGTAGATATTTTTTATAAATTTTGTCTATAAAAAATATTATGTATTTTGCTGTAAACAAGCAATTATCAATTTTATAACGTTAATTGTATTTCACTACCATATTCGGATTATTGATGTTTATGATTTTTCCTCCCGCTTTCCTGCAATTTGTGGAAGAAATTTTATAAAAAGGGGACGGAAGTTTGTAACAGGAAGCCTGGAAAGCATATTGGCATTGGTCGTTAGATGGTACAACCCATTTTCCAAGAGACTGTTACAGTCAGCCAACAGCATGATGAGAAAGAGAAAAGGAAAAAGAAAAGGAACACGCATTATCCGTGCGCTTAACCAATAGTGTTGTGAATAAAGTGTACTGTAATATAAATTATTACACATGTGGAAAGTACATTAAATAAATATATTTATTGATAATATATACTTAGTAAGTGTCTGAAAAAAGTGCAGGGCATTGATAAAAAATTGCAACTCAGCAATAATGAGCAATTTATTAATGTACCCATACACATATTTCAGTATTTAGTTTTTTGAAATTAATTTCTGTTATTGCTCAATTTATTATTTTAATACTACTCAAATGACCTTTTTCATTAAGATGAAAAAATATACAAATTACGTAAAGGATTTCTCTAATGATAATAAATTCATAATTGTGTATAATTTAAATAATGTTGCGAGTTGCACAGATGAGTAAATCTAAAGTGGAATATATGCGACGTTACCTGTAGAAAAATTAAAAGCTTGGTAAGGAAGAGCCAAATACAATGTTGCTGATTACCAAAGTGTGACGTAAGATGTTACACACCATATGCTAGTAATGTAAGAATCACTGGAAACAGACGCCAAAGAAAGGACTCATCTTGAATTCGATAACACCATTGTAGCGTAGCTAAGTTTCTTGTGTATCACGACACGTTTTTATAGACATAGGTTTTTCTATTGTTGTTAGTTCGTTAAACTAACAATTAGTTTTCCTTTTTTTTGTTATCATTTTTTTTTTCACTGCAGTGAAAATAATAAAAATAACACACGCACACAGTTAGCTCTACATCATCTACTGCTGGATATAGGCCTTTTCAATGACATGCCACTGCGCTCGACTTTCAGCTCTTCGCATCCAGTCACAGCCACTTAAAAATAATAAAATATATTTACCATTTTTTTGCAAACTGTACTTAAACGGTCTCAAGTGACATTAATATCTCAGTTGTGATGTCACAGTATGGCCGGCGATACTATTCGTAATGAAATCGAATAACGCGTCCGTCAGCTATTATCGATATTACATTAGTTGCAAAAGTTTGACAACGATGTAATTTACGTAGGTTTTGGAAATTGTTCACAAAACGTTATTTAGAATATATATTAGTGACTCGGAGTCTGGATCAGTGTCCGGTGTATGACAATAGGCTCACCACCTATTTCAAGGAACTTATACGTATCTGGTGACACGTAGGGGTGTAGTACACCTCTCTGCCTACCCCTTCGGGGATTACAGGCGTGATGTTACGTTTTATTTTTATTACGTTTACAAAACGTCTTGATAGGCAATATTCACTATGTATTGATCATAGAGATCATTGATTAAGCAGTGATAGCCTAGTGGTTAAGAATTCAGCCTCTCACTCCGGGGGTGCTGGGCTCAAATATATGGCGCGCACCTCTTTACAAAAAGGCGTTTTAAGTTTAAATATCACTTGCTAATGGTGAAGGAAAACATCGTGAGGAAACCTGTACACTTTAAAATTTACAAAAAAATAAATAAATTCTAAGGTGTGTGAAGTCTGCCAAACCGCACTTGGCCAGCGTGGCAGATTACGGCCTTAACCCTCTCAATATGAGAGGAGACCCATATTCCAACAGTGGAATGACAAATGGGTCGATTATGTTTTTTTAAGGTTTAAAATAATGTAAATACATTGATTTAATTCCTTACAAGACTGAATGAAATATTTAATATTATAATACATGTCATTACGTTTAAACGTGAAACTCACAAAGATCTTTGAAAAATTAAGTTTTTATTTTATAAAACGACAACAATTTTGCTGCTGCATGGCAATTCAGATACCAATTAGGACTTTAACATAATAAAAAAATTACATAATTCGCGCCAATTTAGCTGTCATTCAGTCATATGTCACACGACACGGAATTATGAATAATTTTACAATTAGTCGAAATACAAAACGTAATGTAGTATTCTTGCTTTGCAAAAAATTAATAACTCTTAGTCAGGTCGGTATTAGATTTAATTATATATAATATGACTAGAATGGCAAAACGAGTCTCTTCCATAACATAGTATAATACATACGTAATTCAGTTAAGGCGGCCTACGCAAGTACATAAAAAAAAAGTATCTTTTTTTACTTCAAGGAAACTTTTTGACGAAAGTCTAGTTCGTGTCATAAACATCTCAGAATGTAACCCACTCCACATCTTGATTGCGCGGTAAAAGGGCTGCGCTTAAACTTTACTGTTGGGGACTGGCAGTACATGACACATTTTTTCCACGTATAGGGTGTCTTTATTCCAAATTTCACCTCGAAATCTATCAGTCATATAAACAGTTACTTTCGTATTGCCAATACAGGTCTCAAAGTTGAAGGTTGCATTTTAAAAATTAAAGTAGGTACGTGAAACAATTGGGCCAGTAATAATAATGTACTGTAATTAATATTGCGGTTAATGTCTTAAAACAATTGATCACAATCACTTCAGTACTAAAATAGGCCAATAAAAACATTTTATGCAATGTAACGCGTTGAACTCTACTGTTCTCAGTTTTCTGGATTGGATCTGCATGACTGACTTGTAAACAGAAGTCTCATTTCTAAACTGGATAAGGGTTGGAAAACATCTGAATACCAGTTTAGAAATTAACCAACATTTATTTTAGAGAATTGCGAATAATTCAAGTTCGTTTACAATCGCATTCGGTGTTCAGCGTAATTATACCTACGTACACGGCAAGTACTGCAACTTTGATATTGTCACTAAACATTCAACTCCTACTTATTCGAGCCACAAGGGCGCCTTTCATACTTCAATAGCCAAATTTTTCTTATGTACCAGATACAGATTGGCCAGAGGTCAGGTCATGGTTTCCAGATCGACGTGAGATAGTAGATGTATTTACGTATAACATGAGCCAACGTCACTTACTTTGTGTATTAGTTGACTAACCGAACTTCACATCTGTAGGTGTTTCAGAGACAACAGCTATGTTCGGTACATTCTATCCTCAATG
The DNA here is from genome assembly GCA_018244795.1 of Parelbella ahira ahira. NCBI lineage: Eukaryota > Metazoa > Arthropoda > Insecta > Lepidoptera > Hesperiidae > Parelbella > Parelbella ahira. Next base: position 9,168 of record DWME01007539.1, read on the forward strand.
AAAGCATAACACTTCGAATTATTATTATTCACACATACAAGTAGGAATTGCTATCAGACCATTATCAGGACGAGCACCGTGAGTTTTAACTTACACTTAGTATAAACTCCATTACGCTGCTGTTCATGTGTTCTTGCGATGGCGATGTACCAACTAGGTACATGAGTTGATCATAAATTTTTTTACTCAATTGTCTAACGATGTGCCCGAAGAACCATTACTTAACCCGTGTCCTGAGCCATGACAACTTGACATTAATAGAAAACGACTTTGCTAGTCGCGAAAAATAGTAAAAAAATTACTGTTCATTTGTTGTGTTGACTTCAAATGAATGATGGCATATGTAAAGGCCTTGGCAGTACAGTTTTTGTTGCGTACTGTAACGCACAAAAAGCAAGATCACGCTTGACGCGTTATTGTCTTCTTTGTGATGATTTCAATTAAATATTTTTCAATATAAACTGGATAAAATGAACTCGACATAAAGGCCATCCTGGAGATATTTACAGGCACATAATAATTAATTGTAGTTGGAGAATTAATCGCCGTAGAAGTCAGTTAAATTGTAACATGGTGTTGTTAGAATAATAGTGACATTAGAAATAAGTAAAACATAAAATTTTCTAAGTAGGTCCCCGACACATTTTTATCAGTATTATTTTTTTTTAAGATACGTTACGTTAGGACAAAACTATGAATAACAAATTAATTTATGTCACGGGTATTCCTCGCCTGAAAAACACTGCTGTTTTATGATTTAGGTATAACGGAAGCCCAAAATAGCTAACGATATGCAAATACATTAGATACATATGTACATATATATAGCGTATGAACTGTAGTGTTATAGTGCAATTAGACCCTACATATTAATACTTTTATCCAACGTGATATAGGTACAACAGCGTTCTATATTCTCTTCTTCCATTTTTTGTTGTTTACTGTAATATATAAATAATATTTATTAATCCTGTGTGATTATTACTTTAATTATCTCCAATGAATTTGTTGTGACGTCCAACAAGTTACACTGTATCTGTTTAATTTAAAAACTAATTTCTATCGCGGCAAGGAATAGTCACAAATAAGCAGTCTATGCGCAATGTAGGAGTGAACGTCACACTACGAACCCAAAGCGGGCGAAGTATTTTTATATGAAACTTAATAAAATCATACAACTGAAATATCTACTCCTAGCAAGGACGAATTAGAAATGAAAAACAATTTGTCATCTATAATAAATAAGAAACAGGGCAAGAACGAAATGATTGTCATGAACATGCCAAGAATGTATACAGATATTAAGAGAATAGTGGAAGTATCCAGCAGTTTATAAAATGGTGATGTAAACATAGGACTGTGGTGATATTTTCAGTGTAAAAAATGTGTGTAATGATATTTCATGATTTAAAACATGCAGAGGGCACTGCTCCATCGAGTACACCGCAATTAAAGGCGACAAACATCCAATGTTTTGTTTATGTATAAGTATATTCTGAAGTACTGCTTCATCGGTATTAGATAACTCTGACATTTCTAAAAATTACATCATTTTCTTATTACACAAATGCCGAAAGATATCTTTTGAAGTTACATTATTAAATTTAAAATAACCGTACTTCATCCCGGAGTATTAAGAACGGGAAGCTTACGGAATGAATTTTATTTAATTAATACTATTTATGGTCGTGAAATAATTAATTAAATAAAAGGTATTTTTGAATTGAAGAAGTATTTGCCTTATTCGTAAATTTATAAAATGTTGCTCAAATTCTACTTCTCTCAAATAAAATTTATAATAAAATACGCAACGTAGAATCAAACCTTTAATATCCGAAGAAATAAGTGAAGGAATGTAATATCCTACCGCATTTCACTAATCATAGTTACATTTACGTCCCAGTATGTCCTATTGCCATCCACCGGACACAAATTCAGACTCAGAAAAATCTCAGAAAAACACAGAAAAATCCAATACCACCAAAGCCGGAAACCGAACTCAGGGCCTCTCAATCGGTGATCGCGCTTGCAACCACTCGATCAACGCAAAGTCAATTCATAATAAATTGAAAATAGGTTTTTTTGTCATCTTGTACTTCTTCAAATATTGAGGTAGCACAATGTTGATCTCCGATTGGGAAGTACCATTGACGTTATTAATATTTTCGCGATGTGTATTTCGTCTTTAAGGTCTTGGGTAAACAATCCTACGCGTCATCGCTTCGAGTGCATTGAGCGGAATATTGAACAAATACGAATTTACTTGCTTCTACTCTTAAAATATATTCAAATATTAGCTCTGTGCCTACTCTCTGACGTACGTTTGTTACGTTTATGTTATTAAAAGTTGCGTGAGTATCTATATTCTATATATATATACATGATTACATTATATATCGTCTTAAGTATTACACGTGTTCAGGGATAATCCGCCTATTGTGTTCATCACAGCTTCGTCGCAATTGGCGGGAACTCAAGAAAAAATGTATCTGATAGGTCTGAAACTCGTCGGCCTTTCTCAAGAAAAAACCGTGATAAAGGCTGGTATAGAACTAAATCCTAAACACTATGTCATAAATCCTAAAATTTACATTTTATTATTAAATTAATTTTAAGTATAACCATCAAATAAATTTAATCATAAAATGTAAATTTATCAAGTAATTTATCAATTACTTTTTATACTTTTAATATATGTAGGTAGTTTTAAAAGTGTTTAAGTTAAGTTTTCCTCATTGGAGCCGAACAACATGTGAGCACCTGTTTTATCTCAGGTCTTAGATTTTATTAATAAATAAAAATAGTACCTGTACCAAGTCGATAGATAGCTGTGGTAAAAGTCATAGAGGTGTCAGAAGTAGTAACAATGTAGTGCTTCATCTGAAAACTGTTCTGAAGAATTTTAAGAAGACACCACAATATAACAATTAAGTAGTACAAAACCGCGTAAAGCAGATGCCGAGGAAGGCTAAAACTTACATATCTTGATCAAATAGGTTAGATGCCGATGGGGGAGTATAAACTCTTCGAAATTAGCGTATATGTCCGAAAAGATCATGAATGTAGTAGAAAAACTGCAGGTGTTTAAGAATAGACATACTTGTATTGTCTTATCCTACTCTACATACGAGTAGCTCCCATATAAATTGATATGGTCATCTGATGCCAAGATAGGCAGAGACAGTGCTATGTTCACCAATTAAAATATATACTAACAATAAAACAATTTGTAAATACTTTTCCTAGATAATGTGCTCTTAAATGATTAAAAATTTCATCTCTTGTTAGCAGAAGTGACTCCGCTGCCACATGTCTGGGCGAGGTTTAATATGAGTGCCAGCTAGACCTCCAACTATTACTT
>DWME01007540.1:0-12525 GCA_018244795.1 Parelbella ahira ahira
ATTACACTCTTCTGCCTAGTCCTTCGGGGATTATAGGCGTGATGTTACATTTTTTTTTACGTCTCGAGATCCTAGGACGCTATTAAGATTTTTTCCGTGTGATGTCTGCCCGTTTATGTCAATAGCTTCCTGTCGTTAAAATCTCGCGAACGTATCGACCGATGGTAACCTGCGTCGCGATGTTTGTAAGGGTTCATACAGATCAGATTAGATTCTGAAGTTAATCGATCGCGTCACGAAACAGATAAAAAAAAAATTGTGTTATTACTAACCTGGCGACACATATTTAAGATAATGTCCAAATATCGTCGAGTTTTATCGCAAAGTGGCTCGCAGTGGTTGGATGCGACGAGCTGAAGATCGTGCTCAGTGGCGTGCCATTGGAGAGGCCTACGTCCAGCAGTGAACGGGAGTAGGCTGATGACGATGATGAAACAACGGGATAAATAACAAATTACTTCTAAGGCGCTCCACACACTATAAATATATTTATCAAATGTAGTCAGCGTACTCCGGGAAAACCTAGAGATGTACCTACAGATAATATATAGAGATATTGTTGATCGAAAACCAAGTAACAACAAATGTACCTCTCATATTTGTAATAGAATTGGACTTGTAATAGAAGTTACTTAGAAGTACCTAATTAGTTCGTGACAAAACGAATTAATGGTCCAGCAGTGGTCGAAGCTGAGAGTGATTCATTAAGCGTTAAGTGTGGAAGTTATTGAACATTTTGAATCAAAATGTACCTCTATAAATCTCTACTGGTACTGTATTACCACAGATTATGTTTGACAAGCTCTCAAGCACAAGGTATTTAGCAATCAACGCTCTCTGTCTTCCACTTAGGGAACCCAGCGTGATGGTATAATAATAATAAAATATTAATAACAGATAATATGTTTGGACGTAATAACTTAACCTATAACATATGACGTTATCATATAATTGGCAATTTGCAATAAAATTCCCAAAAGTTAAATTCGAGAATTCCCAAAACGAATTTTCTATCGTTCCCGGACCAAAGGCCGTGTAGCGAATCGAGTAATAAAATGGCCTTAAAGTGGCGGGAAGTCCAAGGTGCATAACATAGGCGACTCACGTGCTCACGGAACTTTCCTCGCTTGGCCCGAGTTATAGGTGACAGCGTGCAGATTTTTTTACCATAAATATCTTTATATCTCTATTATATATAAAGTGTTAGAAGTCTCCAAAACCGGCGTGTAGCTATGGAGAGATCGATGAATGTGGAAGAAGCACGCAGGTATGTAAGGATAGGGACATTCCGTGCTCCGTGCTCTCTGCCTACCCCGTGAGGGACCTGGCGTGAAGATATGTATGTATATATAAAGTAATCATCATCAGCCTACTCCCGCCCACAGCTGGACATAGGCCTCTCCATTGGCACGCCACTGAGCTCGATCTTCAGCTCGCAAGCTTATTTCTACATAAAAAAGATCACTACGCTTCTGCTTGTAACTTGCACCACACACTATATAATATTACACGAAGTCTACGGTCCCACTTTGCACGACTATAGTTTCAAGTGATCAACTTTCCTCTCTCCTGAGAAATTCCTCTTAAGCTTCCTTTAATTTCTTATCTCGTCTTAAGCTGCCAAGTTTTCAATTAATATAGATTATTTGTAGTGAAGAAGAGACGTTGTCCGAGTCGCGCTGGCTGCTCGGAAGCGATTTGTCAAGTAAGTTTTGCGAGGCCAGCTGCGTTACTTCGCAACAACTCACCTTCGTTTGCTTCTGACGTTAATAGCGCGTATATACTTGAAAACGGTTTATCAATTTCACGACAAAACGCAACAGAGATTGATTCTTTATTCGTTTTTACAGTGTTAAATAATAATTTAGATTTTCGAATTTTCGAAAAGCGATTTGTAATTTAGTGTAATTGCTTTGAAATTTCAATTCGCGTTTTCTAAATCTTCATCAAACTTTCATTATTCTCGTTTAATTAGTTTTCGAATCAACTGTATATTTTCAGTTCGCGCTAATGGTCACAGACTGTGATAATCAGTAAGTTTTAATCGGTAAGTTGCAAGCGCGACTGGCGGTCGGGAGGTCCTGGGTTCAAATCCCTTCTCGGGTTCTATTAGACCTTTCTAATTTAGAATTTCTAGTAGTGCCTTGAAATCTGGACCTGTGCCCGGTGTATGGCAATAGGCTCACCACTTATTCCAAGGGGTATAAACGTAACCGGCGAAGCGTGGAAGTGCACTACACTCCTCTTCTCTCTCCACGCCTGTAATCTCCTCTGCCTACCTCTTTGGAGATTACAGGCGTGATGTTACGTTCTCAAAAGGACTTTGATATATTGCCAGCATACAAGAATATATTTATTGATAAAAGATAAGAAAACTCTCTTCTCAGTCCGATCGCAGCGCACATCTATTTCTGCTGCAAAGCAGTACGGCCTACATTAATGTGTTTTCAATATGTGACACGCAAACAGAAGGTAAGTGAAACGGAATTACGTAATAATAATTTTAAAAATAATACCTATCAATACGAATTAAGATTAAAACGTATATACATACAAGCAGTGGTAGCCTAGTGGTTAAGAATTCAGCCTCTCACTGGGGGTCCTGGGTTCAAATCCATAGCGCGCACCTCTTTATAAAAGTTCGTTTTAACTTTAAATATCATTTGCTAACGGTGAAGGAAAACATCGTAAGGAAACCTGCACACCTTAGAATTTATAAAAAAAAATATTTTTTCTGAGGTGTGTGAAGTCTGCCAACTCGTACTTGGCCAGCGTGGCAGACTACGGCCTTAACCCTCTCAATATGAGAGGAGACCCATATTCCAACAGTGGAATGACAAATGGGTCGATTATTATTATTATTACATAATATAATGGCGTCACGTATTATTACTATATATTCACACCAGGTCCGTAACGAGGTAGACAGAGAGTAGCTCTGCTTCTTCTGTATTGATCTCTCTCTCCATAAATACATAATATATGCCGGTCACGATAGAAATAAAGTTGAATTATCACTTTACCAATAAATACTGATAACTGAGAGTTTATACGACCAGTTATAAAACGTCGTGTCAAGGTTAAACGTCAATTACTCGAAACCGATCGCAATCAATTACTCTATCAATGTTATTGTGAAATCAATTTGTTATTCGTTAAAATAAATTGTACCGTTACTGAAATTGATAGAGGCGCCGCGTGATAAATCTATAGTTAGCGTAATAAATAATTTTTATAGTGGCTGGACTTTTTTTACGGACAGTGTATAGGTGGCATATGGAGATTTATTTAGTCGGCTCGGTTTTGTTCTCACAAGTCTTTCCTAGTAGCGTGGGAGCGGGGATAGTGGAATAACGAGATAGGCCTGTACCTAACGAAAGGGAGGCCTATGCCCAACAGTGGGGAAATACGGGCTTATTAGATAGATAGATAATTATTACAATTGTAATTTTATATGTCATGTTACATGATAGTAATATTGTAATGTAAATACTTCATATATAAACCTTTGTTGTAATTTTTGAAAGCTGTGAAGTGTGTGCGTGTGTGTGCTTTGAAAGCTGTGTAAAATGAAACAGTTGCTGGTCCCGGTCAGTTATTTGATATGTGACCGCTAGTGGAAGCACTGAGTGTTTTAGAAGGATATATTGTCAGATGGTTTCGCTCTTATTGTTATCATAGATAAAGGACATTCAATTTAAATGACTTAATGAATGAAATTGACTCAAATGATGTCCTATAAATGAACTAGTTGGCTACTAATATCTCTGCGCAGTACCGCCTTGCAAAAGGACTCTGTTTTCTATTTTAAGTTGCTTAGTTCGAATAATGTACTGTGCTCACTGATAGGAAATAAAAATGGTTGTTGCGTAAGTATAGGTACGTACTCTCATCTACGACTAGTTGAAATTTAATTATATAACAGTTTGATAGTTTATATTAAATTGTTTAAATTCCAACCTTAAAAAACTTCACAACAGTGAGTTCGGTGTGTAGCTAGCTAGTATCCAAACAATCGGAACCCAAATCGTAAAGGATAGTGGAGACCCTCGCATGAGAATAATACTTAAAAGCCATTACTGTATTAAGAAATCGCAATAGTTACAAAACTAGCCACGTTACAATCACATACTCGTAGAGGCAACGAACGAATGATACAATACATAGTCGCGAGTGAACGGAAATAGATAATTACACTAATGAACTAGTCACGGCGTGTCATTGAACTTGTGAATGAACAATGCGGTTGGAACAGATAAGTTGAGCCGCTGTCGTATTATTTGTTGGTGTAATATAATTGGTGTAATTATTTGTAGGTATGATATAATTGTTTATACTCGTAGGTATATTATATTTGGTCTATTTTCCTATCCCATTCTAGCTCACTATGATATCTGTAGGTTCAGCCTCTACCTCATGGGACTTATGATATTATAACTGATAAATCGTGAATTACATTTATTTTCCTACCTGTTTGTGGGAATACAGATGTGGTGTTACGACATATTCTATCTATAAAATTAAAATTTATTTCAAAGCGATTGTAGTAAAAGTGACTGCCTCGTCGGTCGAGTGGTTGCAAGCGTGCCGTTGATCGAGAGGTCCTGTGTTCGATTCTTCGCTCCAGTAAAATTGGATTTAAAAATTACAGTAAAATTTCTAATAAACATTTCTAGTAGTCGCTCGGTGTCCAAATTTGCGCCCGGTGTATGGCAATAGGCTCACCACCTATACCGTGGTGAGACGTAAACGTATCTGGTGAAACGTAAGAATGTCCTCCTCTCACACTTCTCTTGTCCACTCCACCTCGACGCTCCTATAACACACAGTGTATAACAGCCGTGATGTTACGTATCTATTTGTAAAATTTTTATAGTTTCTCCTCGTAAGTTGTATAGTTCACGAAAATAAATTCAAAGTGTAATTCTATTTATCTGCTCCAAGGTTTGCGCTACTGACAATAAAATAAATAAATAAAATACAACAAGTCACTCAATAAACATATTTCATTAGCAAATGAAATGGTAGATTTCAATAGTGGACTTGGCCTCACACTGCCGTGCCGCTTGGTATATAACCCTGGGATACCGTCAAGCGTAATATATTTGCATAGCAACAAAGTACGAATTGCTGTTTATTCCTAATTTTCTATATTCTGCTTTCTGTGAGACAATAACCTAATGTATCTTTACAAGTCACGATTCTTCTGTCATTTTCGTTTATAATAGCTATCCTTCCAACAATGCCTAATAGTAGTCGAGTGTAGCGCACCGTGGACGTCTCTGACCTCGCAGTTCCGGGTTCGATTCTGATTGATACAAATAATTTGATGTAATTACTGAGAATGGTAATTCCAAGTAGAGCAATGTTACTGAGATTTAAATAATTATATTGTTACAACCAATTTTTGTTTGTTTGTAGAGACTGTAGCCTGTGGGCGTATTTAGTCTCTGTCTACCTGTATAGTGAACAGGCGTGATAATACGTATTATATTATAGCGAGTGCATATAATTCGGAAACAATAATATCTGAGAAACCACGGAGAGGCAAGTAACGATCACGGTCCGTTCTTTGATTGTCGCCTATTAGTAAGAATTCTTTAGGACCCTTTTCTTTGCAGGAAGAAGTCATTGTTTTCATAAATCAATGTTTTATTACAATATTCCCTGTCGTATTTAACGATGAAATGACATTCATATGTCATTCAATGCATTGAAATAAGAATTTTGTTTCTGTAATGTTCTCTTAGACGTGTGAAGTCAGTCAACCCGTTAACGGCCAGCTTGGTGGACTATGGCCCTTTATACCCTATATTAACTCTTCTCACATCTCACGAGTTTATGTATTTCACATTACACTCATACGCAGAGGAACAAAAGTTGTATAAAACGTAAGCATCATAGAACTCTATTATAAACATATACTTGCTTCATAAAAAATATGTTGTAATAGAAATGAAACTTAAGAATACCTTTTACTACTGAATTCTGTGAATTTCTTCGCGTGCCAAGGAAAACGTCGCAGTAAGCGAAGCGAAGAGCCCGAACACTTCACTTTAAATGACTAAATTGTTTTCTCATGTACTGGGTGATATGAGTTTTGAGCATTATACCTGTGTCGATGTGCAAAAAGTGTTCTATTGAACCAATTTTGAATAAATGACTTTTGAATTTTTTTTTTGTGTTACTGGTAATTTTTGGAGTAAAAAAAGAGGATAGTGAGTTGGGTTGGTATTTTCGGAAGACAAATGTCTAGCAATGAACGTTAATGGCGTAAAACGATGATAATTATTGATCATTTAATTGCCTTGGTTTAACTATATAGTTGGTTAGTTTATTTTAGAAAACTTATTACATATCTATATTAGTTATTTTTTTTGATAACCATACATAACAGGAATGCGTTTCTGCTAAGAGCCTAGAGCATATTCTTCGATAAACAAAATTCGATCTAGTGGCTGCAGAATACAAAATAAATAAAAAAAAAACGGAATACAAAATAACATAAGTTAAAATAAAATTTTATCAAAACAAAATGTTACCAAAATAAAAAATTCATATATTCCGTATTTGTAAACTCGCGGTTGCTTGAACAGAGCTTTGCATGTGTAGCGCTGTTTACAAAAAAATAAAAAGGTAGATAAAGATAAAAAGGTAGGCAAAACGGTAAACATGGTAATTTATATCTATTACCCGACGTTGCGGGGCCTATTGAGATGAAAATTTCGAAGCTGAAGAACAACACAAAGACCGATTATATTTCTCGAGAACTCTACAAATAAAACGTAACGTATTCATAAGCTATACGCTGATGTAAAAAGAGAGACATAATAATATTTATATGAATACAACGTATTTGCAAATGGACTTAAATATAAAAGATGAGACATACGATTTTATTTTATTAAAACATTAGTTTAGGATTATGTTAATGAATACAAAATAGATTTGAAGAATAGGGCGTTTATGTATTAGTTAAAGATTAAAATAATTTCTTTATAATTTACACATAATAAATGTGTACTTAATTTTTCATGTAATGTTTTAATATCTCATTATGTGCCATATGTTTGTAATAATAGATTGTTTTAATAACATTGTCAAGCCGGTGGTTTCGAATGCAGCCTCTCTATACGGACGCACTGATTTGAAGTTCTAGCCCCGTAATTCTTTTTTGAAATTTACTTGAAATGTAACTTAATCAGAACTCTTTAAATCATAACGTTCTCTAAGTATGGAAGTACTTATGTGAGTAACTACTATGAGTGATATGTAAGTAGTATGTAAGTAGTTTAAGTAGTATGTAAGTAGCACATAAGTCTTAGGTAAGTAAGCCATGTAACAACATGCCTACCGCTATCCATGCAGATGAACCTAAATATTTGTTTTAAAACTCGTCAGTACACAACGATCAAAAGTTTTCCAAAGTACGTATATTCACATCGTGTATACTGCAAGTTTAACTCGAAGGTGCCATCGCTTAGACATTATCGTTTCTTGCGGATTTAAATGGAGAGGTTCGTATACTCGGATAGCTACGGGAGCAGCTCAGTCCTGAACAAACACTTGTCGCTGGCGGTGCTCGAGCGCCTCTGAAGATCATCCGTTCATTCTTTAATGTGTTCAGTCCGGGTAGTTCGTGAGGTGCTGTGCAAATGCGACAAAGAAATTTTTCAATCAGAAAATAGGATTTTAATGATGAAAGAAATTAGAAAATTTTCAATCATAAAATAAGGTTTTAATGACGATGAAAATTAGTAACATTATAGTCTTATTAATAACTTGTACCATCTGGACTAACTGACTCTGGCAGTCCTATTCCTATAGTCTTGCTCACAACGAAAACTTGTTTCTACTATCTGCTCTTTGCTACACTCTTCACAATAAAAAAATATATGAAAATAACCATATACGGGCTTATGAAAATCTTAAGAGGTAGGCATAAAGGTGCCATAGAATTGGTTCACAATAGTGACAATGTTTTGTTTGTAATAATAAAATAAAATAAATTAAAGCCTCATGACTTACTAAGATTACGTCATGATGACACGTTACGTTCTCGAGGTCTATTACACATATAACATTTTTATAGACAATTCTTAGGGATAGACAGAATGTGAGAATTGAATGAAATTGAGAATTCTGTTTTAAAATATTGACTGGCATTCGCGAACAGTAAAATGTTTTATGTAATTTTTTATTTAGAGTAAGCGCTTAATATCGAACATAAAACTCAATTTTAAGGGTAATCTTTGTATTGGATTTTTTTTAACTAATCCTCAATGGATTTTATCTAAGATGTAATGTATTTTGTCTAAGATGTAATGTAAGTCATGTAATATATAAACGCTTCGTCTTTTCTCTATGTTCATTTTATAGGTACGATTATACCCGTATCTTTACAATAAAAGCATTTACTCTGCCATTTTATATACCTACGTATATTACAATTGAATTTTGTAACTTTGATTTGTTTGCGTATTCACAGACAGAAAGGCTTTGCTAATCACAAAATGGTCTATTATGATCCTTTCCAACTCAATACCAGATGGAAGTTTCCAATGGAATTCCGTCGACTTAATTCCAGGTACAAATTCAGTTGAGCCGTACACAATCCGACTGAGCAGGCTGTAATCGTACGCTCGCTAACAAAGCCGATCTCTCCGATAGCGATGATTGATTCCAGCTTCCAACGAATTCTCTATTAGCAGTTTATCGGCGATTCTCACTCGTTTTGACGGAAAAAAAACTCGAACGAATAAATCGTTGGATCGATGAATAAACTCGTAAGTAATTACATAAAAATTGCCTTTTAGCAAGTTCTTCCTTTTTTACGATTTTCGGTTTCCGTTTAAAATATTATTAGTCAGTTTTCTCCGCCGCATATGGCTGGTTTCGCTTCGATATAATTTTGCCGTCTATTTTAATACGTCACTAATAGTTGTTTAAGGAAATAGACGAACGGAGAAACTAAATCTATAATCTGTCTACTATCTACGGAACCCCATTGACCTTAACCTTGCATCAAAACTTTGAGAACCAAATTCAATCGTTTTGAGGAATATTTGAATAACTTCGAATATTCTGGAATTTTAAACGTTTTTTATCTACTACGATTTACTAATATTTGAAATGGCACTAAATTGATATCGTTAACATCTTGGAATATATCTTGGGACCACTTAACATACAGCCATCCGATCCTAAATTTGTCCAAGACTGTACTATGCTAATCAGATGGCTAATAGATTACTTGGGTATATACAATTCTAAGTATATTAAACTTACATAGATAATTAATTTAACATGAACACAAAACATATGCTTGGCCATAATTGAATTATCGTACTTAGATTGGAATCAAATCCACGATTTTCGGTTCGTCACTCATATGCCCTAACCAATAGATCAATACATCAGTCGTTACGCCTTTATATTGATTTCTATGAACTTTTTTTAAAGACAATTTTATTCTTTCTAACTAACCAATGACATCAGTCGCTAATCTATAAAATGTTCTTCATAAACCCTCTATTGGCCTTGTTGAATAAACAAGGTGACGTAACACGCGACACCTCGTATTAGAAGTAACAGGAATAAGTGTTAGTAAATATAAACATCGGGAATGTCAACCGAAAAACAAGAAGAAATATATATTAAAAGCTCCTATTTCACTAAAATTCGTATCATCTGATGTCCCAGCAAATCTGCTATAGATAAACTGGAGCCTCGTTTCTGTTAATGTATTTCGCTCGCATCGTGTCTAATCGCACGCGAGGAAATATCGAGTGATATAAAAATATAAAAACATCGATCTTCCTATGCTGGTTGCGGGTTTTTCTATATATATGTATGTATAACATAACAGATAACATCTGTTTGTCTTTATTATCTTTAGTTTACACTTTACTGTGTGAGATAGTGTACAATTTAGTGAATAGTCTGCTTTAAGAAATTTCTTTAAAAATAAGGATACCATTGTCGTAATTGTATCAATAAGATAATTTTATTATGTACTAACGACTTAAAAGCCAAACATGTTTGTTGTTAATTCATTTGAAATGGACAAACGACAGCTACGTTTGTCATTACCATGAACATCAACCTGTTTCATTCTATTTCTAATAGTGGAATTAGAAATAGACCTACCCAGATAAACGGAAATAAGTTGGATTTAAACAAAGGATTTTTTTAACAGTTGCTAAGACAGTTTTCCTTTCGCTATCATCTTTTATCAATGCTCGCCTGCTTTGGAACACGTCCTTTATCACCGCGACGGCAGTTGTGAGATTAATGGTAAGATTTCACGGGGAGTTAACTCGTATAATTTCAAGTGATTTTTTTTCCTCGCCGGGACCCGCGTAAAAGGCATCTAGGTTTTTCTGTTCGCGACGTTTTTTGTACGCTTTCGTCGCTTTCCACGTCACTCATGTTGTCGGATCACAATTCGTACTCACTTAATTTCAATTGTTGGTTTATTTAAAATTAAATGTTCATTTATGGTGTTTCGGCAACGAAATTAATTTTATAAATAAAACTTGGCCGTTTAATTTTTTACAAAAGCTTAAACAAAAATTAAGGGATATATTCTTTTCTCTAGCGATTCAACAAAAAAAAGCGCTAGACTGTCACATTAGCGTGATTTATTTAAATTTAGAATTCATTTGTAGTATGAAAATGGTAAAAAAATATGTATTATTGTTTTATTTCTGTATCTAGGGTGTCCTTGATATTTGTCCTTGAATTCCTAGGAGTCCGGCGAATAATTTTAAGAAAGACTGGGACATAGCATAACATAAATATATAATCAACCTTTTTATCCCTTGAATGGGAAAGGTTAAGGCCACAATTTAGCACATTTATTAAGTACGGATCAACAAGCTTACTATAAAACTGCCAATATATAGAAATATCAGCACATGGTAATACAAATCCATTTTCATAAACAACCTATTAAATTTTCCCCAATATCCTCATACTTCAGCGGTGTAGTTATTCGTTTATAGTATCGACGTGGTTCAGATTATCCTAATGCCGATCATAAATTGGTGTTCGCGTTCAGATAAGCACTGGGTTATCTGAAATGTACAGCTTTCTATAGGTCCTTGGGTCGGATCAAAGGATTATGTTACAATAGGTAACGTATTTAACATAAAAATAGAGTCCTATAATAGAGACAAATATGTAGGTATATTGGTTTTTTTTACCAAATATTTTATAAGAAGATTACAGGAGGAAGGTTTTAATAGGTAAATATCATCATCAGCCTAGTCCCATCCACTGCTGGACATAGGCCTCTCCTGTAGCACGCTACTGACATCGATCTCCAGCTCTTCGAATCCAACCGCTGCCAGCTACTTTGCGTTTATGGTCTATCCACCTAGATTGAGGTCGTCCTACACTGCGTTTGTCAAGGTATTATGTACATGCGTATCATAATATATGAGTGGGTGTTCAGTGTTAACAATTAGTTATGTGTAGAAGATAGAAATTTATTGCAATTAAATTTGTTTCCTATTGTAATTGCAGGCCTTTTCCGATCACATCATAGGTAGGAGTTATTCCTGAAACTGGAGTGTTTAAACCATGCAGCATCACGTTGTTGCTGTGTCATGATAAATTATTGTCCACGGAAATAGACTAATTAGGCCAGGTATATCTATGCATAACAGTTTTTAATGTTTTGCAATTACCAGACGCTCCGTAAAGGCTCATTTTTTTATTTTAATCATAATATTGATATATAAGTAATAAATTCCTGTGCTGATAATTATTCTAAAAATATTATTATTACTACACTAAGATATAATAAATATATTACTAAAAGTCGACATAAAACTACACTGACAATTAATCCTACAGCGCCCTTTGTGAGTAATAACACGTTTTCCTTTCAATCCTTCAGAAAAGGTTACATTACATCCTTAACATTTTCAGAATGCGAACTTTTACCTTCATACATTCAAATATTGAAGAGATCTTAGATATTAATCTTGTAGAACGCGCGCACGCGTCGATATAGCTATCCCTTTCGTTTTCTATACAACTTTGGCCCTTTCCGTTTCGCTCGGAACAAGTTTTCGAAGTCACACGGCACAATGTTGTAATGAGACATTTACTAAGGCACCTGTCACATTCGCAAGTCGCAGCGATTATAAATATTATTATTACCTTTGTGTATTAGTGTTATTAGAAAAAAAGTATATGAATCTTTGCTAATAATCCAACTCAAAATTAACTCAACATTAAGATGTTTTTCACAACTAGTACGATAAGGCTTCGTATTGAAAGTAATTAAAACAATGAAGTAAATGAGTAAATATGATGTTTGGCATGAATGTCATAAGCGGCATTTATTTTGACTCATACTTGCTTTTTATTGAAATAAAAATTGTACGATTTAGTCAAACAGTAAATACATTTTACAATTAAAAACCTAAAAAACATAAACGTAACATTACAGATGTAATTTTCGAAGGGGGAAACAGAGGAGTGCAGTACACTCCCACGTTTCCCGAGTTACGT
>DWME01007541.1:0-12525 GCA_018244795.1 Parelbella ahira ahira
GAACATTCTATAATTTGAAGAATTTATAAACATCTTATCGAAAGTATTTCGTCGAATCAGACAAATATCACAGTTGTCTTGAGCTTCGGTTTTTCCCGATAACTGACGAATGCCTCGAGACTGTCAATTGCAGACAGAATGTTTAGCTCTGATACCTTTACACGGATATTATCTGGTGACGATAAGGTACACCGTTTCTTGTCAGTTCGCGTTTTGAGGGTAAGATATATTATTCAGATGAAATCATTTTTTATAGCAACTAAAATTATGACTTATAATTTTCTTTTCTTTTAATTATTGATTGCTCTTAAACAGAACACAACATATTTACAGTTGTGGACACAGAACTTTTTGCAAATACGGTTCAAATAGTCATTTAACTTGTCATTTCCAACAGTCATTTTCCAAAATTCATAAATTATTCTTCATTTTTAAGAAAACTAATTGGCTTGTGGTTTGTTGTTTGCACGGTATCTATGCAAAAGAACTATGAATTCAGTTCTATTTCTTGCCAGGAGAAAATAATATCCGACCGTAAGGCTCACAGTGATTTATAGGACAATGAATTCTCGACTTTTTGTTACATTCGTAAACAGTTCGCTTTGACTCGGAAGATGTACGTAAATATATACCAACACGAACAGATAAAAACAGTTTAGTCTTTTTGTGAGAACTAACAGTATAACAGTGTACGGTATAAGAATGTACAACATTACAAATTATTTATTACAACATTGTAGTTGCACTTGTTTCTGCTGTTAAATAATGTAAGCATTATGTCCTGATTTTTTGTTTCCTTAAGAATTTATACATGTTGAAAATTGTGACTTCAGAACATCAGTAAAAAAGAACTTTTTCACCAATATTTGTTTTTTTTTTATAAATACATATTACAACCTAGCATTTAGATCGTGGAACATGTCGTATTATTTTAAAATCAAGGATATATTCGGGTACTTTGCGATCTGCTCACATCCATAACATTGATGTCTGCGCCGATATCATTAACTAAAATACGTATAGTCATTGCTCGTTTAACAGGAAAAATCTCGTAGGTTAATTCCACACAGTTATGGTGAAGCTTGACAATCGTATTTCACAAGCACTCTCAATTAGTAAACATCACTACAGACTAGTTTGAGTCGGGCGTCGCAAGACTGATACACTTTTTTTATTTTCAGAGACATCCTTCAAGCGAATAACTTAGAAGTCGCAGCCAAGGAGGCCTTGGTGCTCAAAGTCGGATGAAAATGAATAGTTTAAAAGCTACTTTAAAACAATATTGCGAAGTTTGTGGTGTTTTTATTTAATGGGGATTTTAATGTGGTAAAAAGTACTTTAAAATTACTTTAATATAATACATACTAAATACATATTTTATTTGCGTCATTTTGTAACTTTGGCCCATTTGGGTAATATCGAATAAATATATTTAAAAATTGTACTATATTGTGTATTGCATTTCGAACATATATAAATAGTAATTTTATTGTTTTACTTTTCTTTTTTAAATATTACTCTGTAAATTATGACATCGACAAGAGGTTTATAAGAGAATTACGACAGATAAATACTTAGAAAGATAAATAATTAGATAAATATGTGTTGAATGTTGTATGAAGCAACTTAAATGTTACTTGTATTTCATATGGTCCTTACATCTTACACACCGCGGAATTTATTTATAATTTACAATTTATAATTATCAAAACATACCGTTAACAGATCAAATTAATATAAGTTTTTAATAACATTTCTCATAACAAATTTCAATCTTTTACAGGCGTCTGATTCGCGGAAAATTCAATTTACAAATTACGTAAAACTTGTTATGATTTTCTTACCAGTTGCCGTGGAAACATTTAGTGCTAATGCTGGAAGTCACTGTGATTTAATAATGAACAGCAAAATTTATCCCAATAATCTAATATAGTCCATTAAAATTTTTAATACAGCTTTTTATGATAAAATTACGTTATAATACTTTCGTGTAAGCAAAAGATATTTTCGCGTTTAGCGATTAAGCCTCCAAGTGCTTTAGTATGAATAATATGTATTTACATGTAACAAGCAATATGTTCAAATAATATTGAATTATAGGACGGTAAATGAACTTGCGGGTTTATTAGAAAGCGAACTGTAATGACTTTACCCAACTAACAATCAGTCTGACTCTTGTCTGTTACTTAATATTTGACAGACGTCGGGATAAGTGTCAAGTAGACGCTTTCACTGTCAGCTAGCCTACGATAATTATCTCCCTCTTTAGTAAGGGTTTCATTTGAGTTCATGAATAATGCATTCGCTACACTGAGGTTCACATTAAATTTTGACTTAGGAGTTCTACAGGGTAATATCATGAGCCCTCCATTTTAATGTACTAAGTTTATGACGTATTCATGGCAATTTTATTATTCTACGACAACAGCTTAAATATAAAGAAAAACTTACTTATACACGTCATACGTTCTGCTTATCACATAGTATTTTATTAACATTCTAAAAAGCAGGTCATTAAGAAGTGGATAATCAAAACTATAAACATTTTTTTAAATTGTTGACACACTAAAATTAAACTTATCATATAATTTAAAACTACATTTGAGTTTTGTTAAGTTTCATTATATTTTTGTTAATTACATTTGTAATGCGATATGGGTTAGGTAAACTACACATCAATTAGTAGAAACATGTCTGGAATTTTCTAGTATCTAATAATAAGTGACAGTTACTAAATTCTACCAAAGTACATAGATCACAGTCATTAAAAGCATTCTATAGCTGTTAATCCAATTTCCTTTGTATACTCAATGTTTTATTTATCCACCTGCCGTTGGGGTGTCGTTTTTTAACAATTTATTTTTAATTTGGAGTTCCATGCTTGTTAGGATAATATGTCAACCCCGTTGTGACCATCATACATGTACAACCTTAAACTATTTAATGATCACTGCGGAGACAAGACGCCAATCTGCAAAATAATTTAGCCGCTTCTGATTTTGGTTATGAAAAAGTAGTTTGCGCGACACCAACATCGTATAGATTAAATTTCAGTTGCCTCGATAGTCACTCTCTTGTAATTCGATTTTGGCACACTCCCTCAACACATGACGTATATTCTCTTCAACACTACACCAGCTATAGTTAGTTATATTATTTTTTCACTAAATACGAGAATTTGTTTGATGGTATGTATCCAGATCCCAACATTAAGATAAGTTTTACAGAATGTCTGTTATTGGGCGTCGGTAATAGACGTGTCTTGTAATTCGGCTAATTATAAATGATCGCATTGAATATACAATGAATAAATTCTGATAATCGGGCGTATCAACATTTGACATGCGTTCGTATTTCCAATTTGCAAACATCGTGTTACTTGTTTATTTTACCTATGAATAATTCAAAACACAGTTTCCAGGTTTAATACAGAACGTGTCGTATTAGCCACGCGTTCATTCCGAAATATAGGCCATGATATATAACCTCGTCCTTTGTCTAGTACATTCAGATCCAGAGCTCGATATAACAAAATGAGAGATGCTTTGTAATTTGTTTCGTAGAAAAGTCTAAAAGTTTATTTTTACATTAACCATTAAAGTACGGCTTTTCTACCATATGTTGGGAATTTGTTTGACATTTAAAATTCAACACGTATGGTAACTTTATAAATATACAATGTAGGTATATATAAACTTCTTTTAGACTGCGTTAAAAATTAACAGTTTAACTTGTTAATAAACTAAAACAACATTTATGAAAACGTGCAAATTATTAATTATTAAAGAAGGTTTAAATAATTTCTTACGAAATTCCATGTACTGAGTAGATCTTGGCGAACTTAATTAAAATACACCTAACGTTATATAATGAGTAACTTTATCTTAAAGGGTCGTGCTAATATCTACTTCAAGATAATAATTCACCACCACATGACTTGTTAATAGCGGACCGAAATCTCTCGGATAAAATCTATCCCGGGCCGCTAATAATTGATAAATTTGAAATCGGGTGTGTTACCCTTGTCATTACTTATTAGAGAGAAACACACAAAAGTAATAATAATTTTGGGTGAGCTTTTGTCATTTTCTTAAAATATCATTGTAAAAAAGAGTGTCGTGTCGGGTTTGTAAGAATAGATATACATATTTATGATGCGGTATAGAACCGATATAGAATTATTTGAATTATTGTAAGATACTAAAAAATTAAAAAATAGTCGTGGTACATTTCGACGCTCCTATATAAATGACACATAAACATTTATTTAGCAACTAATATATTAATGTTGTTGAGTAACTTAAATGATCTTGAAATAGTATTAAGAAACCCACGTAGACATTAGCGCTGATTAAAAAAATAAATCTACATATGTGTGTACACTGGCATGCTTATATGAGACTGTGGATGTTTATACTCGTACAAACGAGAATTCTGCGGAATCGTATTCGTAAACAATATGTTTACTTAGGCGTAGAGCAAAAAAAATATTTGTCCGCCTCGCAAGTGTTTGCACATAATGGAAATTGAATTCGGTGGAACGCGACCCAACAGGAAGATCTTCGTTGCTTTTCATACGCGACTTTTTTCATATGTTTTAACCCTAACATGTACATATTATGTGTGTAGATTCGTCACTGCCAGCTCCAAAATTTGGTATAATCTCATTTTTCTACTTAACCCTTTACCAACATTGTTATTATCAGCCTATTTCCGTCCGCGACTAGATACAGGCCTCTCGAATACCACGCCACTGCCATTTAACTCGTTAACCGAAATGTTTCACCACAGATATACAAAAGTCCGAACAATTTTATAAGGACTATTAAAATCCGACTTTCGTTCGTATCAGCTAGTTAAATCTTAGTTTCTATTTCAGAGACAGTAAATGTTGAAAAATAGTTGTCTAGACTAGACACGCTCCAAGTACCTACTGTCGTACTTGCGGGTAGTGTGATATCCCTCGCCGTCCGTCTCACCAGCTTCCTGCCCGACTGACGTTAGATGTTGGATAACGAATAAAATATAAAAAGAGACCTCAACTAACGTAACCATAATAGTAAGTATGTGTCTTTAAGTTGTTGAGAACTTTGTAACCCAAGTAGCAAGTTGTGGTTACCTGTAGCTGTAACATGTCCGATTATATCCATTTGAATACCCTTTGAAACTGTGTAAACTGAATCTAATGTTAGTGATCTAATGACTGAACATATAAATAAATACCTAGCTATTATACGTATTAGTTATTCCCCACTATGGTGTGAATTTATCCCACGGCTGGGTGAAATGGAATGTTTCAAGCAAAACTTTGTCCAACTTATCAATTTTAGTGAAACTAATCACATTCTTTTAACCTCTTTTCACTTCACGTTTGAAGTCTGGAAACGTTCTAGTTTGGGGTGCAAACTAACATCTTCAGGGTAATAAACTTTATAACCGCAAGTTGCCAAGAATATTATACCTTTGCACGACTACATCAAACAAATTTAAATATTTAAAAACAAAAATTAAATTAAATTTGCTATTCGTTATTCTACACTTAAAGTAGCACCACGCTGGTGTTCTCCGAAAAGGTAGGCACACGGGTGGAGTACGGTCCCAAGTTTTACCAGTTGGGAAACTTATGTATTTTAGTTTACCTAATATACTTTTCAGCCTTTATTCTGTCTCCATTAAAATAAGATACTTTTTGCGTTCTAAACATAGTTAAATGTTTCCACATTGTGTTTACTCCAGCCTCTTAAACTATACCTACAATCTCATATATGGTAAAGTATTCCCTTAATAATAGATCCTTTAACATTTACCTTAACTAATTCGAAACACCTAGTGTATGTTTACAGAACCTTTGAACTGAAATCATAACAAACTTAGCATTGTTTTGTTATCAACCAAATTGAGGGCGACGGCATGCCTCCAAGAATAACCATTTCGACGCAGAATTCTACCACCTACAACAATATCCACAATCAACACGATACTCACGTCATATCGTGTTAATAATACTAATCAGTATTATATTCACGTATCTCTTGTTTCAATGTATATATGTAGATATTTATAAATTCTGCAATTGTTATATCATAAAATTATGCATATATGTACATAATAATATATGTAAATCATGAATGAATATTTTGTAATGTAATATAATATATTAAATAGGGGTACACATCATCAGCCGAGTGGAATAAGCTATTCCACACCTGAACATAGACCTCGTTTGAGGGGTTATTGCTCATAGTCTCCAAACTGGGCATTTGGGTAGTAGATCGCAGAGCGCGGCTCTGCACCGCCTACGCCGCTGCCCGTGGGTGGCTGGGGCACTGAACGGGGCTTTAATGACTGGGTTTAGTTGCATCTTATAATATTGTAATATCCCAGCATGGGGTCAGGGAATGTATTCTTTATCCATACCAACAACGATCGCGATACAGCTAAAAATAAAATTATACGAATCATTCAACGCTTTAGTTTGTAATCGGGATAAATGACTGCATTAATAGCCTGAGGTTTGTGACTACAACTACCGTGCCAAGATTTGTGATTTAAATTCCCACCGAAAGTAATCGTTGGTTAGCCGTTAGTAATTCCTATCTTCTTTACCCTATATTACATAGATAGAATAGTGGAAGAAACTATAACTATCCGTAATCTAGTCAAAAGGAGAAAATAGCACTCGGTAATTGGGCTTGAAACCACTTGCAGCTGGTATTAAATGATTAAATTATGTAGCGACTTAACTTTCATTATCTTCGGGAGGACCTCGCTGCTGCTGGAAATTTTAAGTCTCAGACAAGTCCAGAAGTAGTCGGACTCTCCGTTACCAACTCACAAGTTAAGCTAGCTTAGCTTAACTTGTGAGCTAAATTGAGGTCGTAAGTTAAGCTGACATATAATTTAATTGTCTACATTTATGTATGTATATTAGATGGTCACGAAACCTTCAGTAGTAAAATGCAACTAATATAATTTTGCAGTCATATTTCAGGAACAGCATATTCATGTCTACTCGTAAATCAGCCATAAAAAAGTAACATTACGCTTGCAATGGGTGGTAAGCCTATTGCTATACGGCGGGCACAGGTCCAGACTCCGAATTACTACTAGAAATTTCTAGTAGAAAATCTAAGTAAGAAAAATCCAAAATTATCCGATCCGGGATTCGAATCTAGGAATTCTCGATCAACGAGGCAGTTAAGGTATAAAAAGAACAAGGATTATAATACAAATTAACCTTAATAATTATAATATGTATGTTGTACAAGTACATGTAAATATATGCAAAAATATAAAATACAGTACGATGTTACATACAAGAGCAACCTGCCTGCTGAGCCCACGGTCTAATTGTCACTCAGAATAAATATGTGTGAATAAATATAATAACGTAATTGTTTTCTACTAAACGAGTGTATACCTACCAGTAACATGTTATACAAAGATGACGTACATAATTAAGTATTTATGTCTTAAGAATATTCTTCCAATTCACAATGTACCGTTTTAACAGAAAGGTTTTTAACGAAACAAGTCTACACCAGTACCATGTTATATAAGATGTATTATTCCTTATACGACTTTGCACGTCAATTAACTCTTAACGCGTGATTCATTGCATTGAATAGATATTATGCATGTAGATTTCAATCGGATATTACGTGAGAAGAGTTCATACATACCAATGAATATTTGCAGAGTTATTATTCGGAACTCGAAAACCTCGTGAGTCTACGTAAGCAAATAAACAGAGTTGTTTCGAATGAGAATAGATTTAGTGTAACATTGGGCGACTTTATTCTTGTAAACTTGTGCTAAAAATCGTATATTTTGGTACGAAAATACTCTTGAAATTAGGTACTAATAGAAATTACTACGACTGTTTCATTGGTTGCGTGGTTGGGAGCGCGTCTGCTGATTCAGAATTTTTTGGGTTCGACCCCAGGTCGGGCAACATATTATTTGATTTTTTTAACCTAGAAATTCCTGCCAGTAGCACGGATTCTGGATTTGTGCTCGATGTATGGCACTCTATGAGACGTGCAACATAATAAAACGTGGGAATACTACACTCCTCTGCCTATACTGTCAAGAAAATATTAACATAAAAATTTGTCTGTTATAATATCGTAAATACACTATAAATTACTTTTTGAATAATACCACCTATATTACGAGAGCGTGTTTGCAGTATGGTCACAGTTACTGTAACAAAAACGTAAAACTGCAGCTGTCACAGTAATTACATACGACATTTGCAAATGGCGCCTGACCTGGCGCCGCATGAATATCTCACTCGTCCGTCTCTACATAGAGTCCGTCCGGTGCTAATCACTTCCTTTTAAGGCCCCAATCATCATCCAAAGGAAATCGAGTCCCGTGCAACATCAAAAGATCTTATCTTGCTTTCCTTCTGTTTCTGTCATTATAACTCGTGTTAGGTGTTTACTCCAATTTATACATACCTACGTTTATTTGTGATAACTGGAAAACAAATGTTCTACTAGATGCATTATACCGCTATAATTATGTGAATACTAAAAATAATGTACCATGTAAAATAGTGCATTTTGAAGACTGGTCTCGATGATTTATTAAAATAACTGAAGAACAGAAACATCATAATTTTCTTTACGCAGTACCGCGGTACATCAAGTAATTGGCTTAGACACTTAAGGGAGTATATCAGATATTCCTTACATAAAAAAAATGCCTTATAAAAAATAACGAACGTATCTCAGATTGATGTTTTAATAGCAATAATTTCTAATGATGACAATGAATGATTTAATTGAATTTTTAATTATTGGTTACAAGCAAATTCCATTATCTAAGGATTTGCCTCTTCCATTTGGAAACATTTCTGACAACCGGCTTGATAAGAGCACTCCAATTTCGACAAGTGCTTAAGAACAATAGAATTTAATTTTGTAATTCCGTTTATTCATAAATGTCAACGTTCAATTATTATTAGATCGTCAGTCCCGGTTCCTTACAGGACGGGTAGAGAGCACCGAGTGCCAAATATCCCTATTTATATAAACCTGATGTGCTTTTTTAACATTAATTCGTCTCTTCATAGACACACGGGTCTCAGATATAAATATTGTTAGATATATGAATCCTTAGCAAGAATAAAATGATATATTTAATACATTTTATTCTAGGACTAAAATGGCGGCAATCTATCTAATATGACAAGCAACGTTCGGGGAATATAAATTATCATACTTTTGTATATTTGACCTTTGACTGGAGTTCTTTCACCCCGTTATATGGAACAGTTCAACGCGTACATAACGCTCCTAAATAAAATCGGTAGAAACACGTGTATAACATACATTTATTTGTATGCGATCGACAAACCTTCTAGAAATTTCGATTAAAATGACATGATTTTTATGTTACATATTGATACTTGTGTACGATTTTCTGAAATTTCCTCTATATAATACGACACAAAATATTATTAGTGTCTGTCCACAGATTGCTTTATCATTCAAGCCTTAAAAATATATTCTATAGCACTTTGTCAGTTTCTCTTTGTACAATTTGTTAATTCTCTTTAGGTATATTATATAAATAGACCACTAAATAAGATTATTTCTCAGAAAACATAACCGTTGTAACAAACCTTTAAAGAACTAGCGATCCTAAACAGCACTTATAAATTGAGATATAAAATATTACACGGTTGTAAGCACGGGTTCCTTCTATATTCCTTTTGTTGCGTCACATTAAACTTTCATGCTTGTCATGCGATTTTCATTCATTTTATTCGCGCCGCGAAGCGTTAGAACCCACCCATTGTCGACGACGTATTATTGGCCCTCGCTAAGTGTAAATGGTCTCGTTAATAAATAACACGCTTAAAAACCATTGTTATATTATAGAAAATATCGTATAATATTAAGCAATGGATTATCTATTAAATGTATGTGGGTGTATTAATTTTTAATTTTGAAAACGTTTAGACACATCAATGAACAGCTGGCTGTGTAATGCTTTGTGAAAAGGCAGCGAGAGCGTAGGCCTTTTCATCTGAAATTGTGCCTATACGCTTTATTCATGAGCGACGCTTTGGGTTATGATCAACATATATGTATTTTGTATAGTATATTTATTTTCACTTATACTGTATTGGCGAGACTAGTTCAAGCAGGTTGTTACAAATTAGTTTAGAAAGCCCGTTTCGGACAACTCTATGCGAACCTGTAAGGCACTATGACATGGGGTTCTTCAAGAAAAACGCAGAGAGCTCTTCTTCAAAACCGGCAAAGCATTGGTCACTCCTCGAGTGTAGTCAATATCTATGAACAACGATAATTGCTCACCATAATTTGGCCTCTGTGCATGTTTTTTAAATTTATTATAAAAATAGCAGGGATTACCAATTTATATTCCTGTTTATGTAATGAAATTGATTAGATAGGTATCGAAGGTGTCTGTGAAGTTTTCTTTACGTACAACTTTACAATAATCAGTATCACCATCGTCATCGACAACGCGATCATTATCATCATGATCATCGTCGACAGTCTGTATAAATTCACTATTAGACAAAGGCCTATTACATACCAGTATATAACAACACGCGTCATTGTCCCATCACCAGCTCAGCCGTTATACTCCATATATACCCAATATTAAACTGTGAGTTTAATCCTAGTGAGTCAATGAGCATTATTCACACATTCACTCCGTACAGTACAGTCGTATGCCGCCAACGCAAGCACGGTTAATGGGTGTCAAATTATATTATAATTGATTTCATTCCCACCAGCGCCTATTAATATTAATAGCAATATTTACTTATTATATTTATATTTACCCCTATTAATATTTATAGCAATATTTACTCATAAGTATAGAATAATTCTAAACAATAGTACCTAGGCGTACAAAAATAATTGAAAGTTTTTATAACATAAATTCATTGAAATTTAATGCGTTCTAGTAACAATTAGATATAGTATAATAGCGGGCAAATAAAAATATAATTTAAATATTCTTTGCTATTAATATTAAAATCGAAATTAGTCATTTTTATGAAAAATATATTTTTTTTAGCAAAATTTGTTAATTAAGGGCAAATCATTTTGTAAAAAGAAGTAGCTCAAATATTGGCGAATAAACATGAATATAATTTTTAGAATTTAGTCATAATTACGATATTAAAAAACAGATGGTTGATCGTAAGTAATAACATTTATTGTTGCCGTGTAGTTGAAGTTCAACAATTTTCTCCAACAATGATTTGAAACGATCGATGAAGCCCTGTTAGGTGAGATAAAGTTATTGGGAAATTAAAAACAGTCTGTAAGGATAGAGACATTTGGCACTCGGTGCACTCTGCTCACCCCGTAATGGACCTGGCGTGATGAAGTAATATTAAAAACAATAAATTTGTTGGGTGGTCTGTAATAACAAATATAAGAAATTGACATACAATTTATACTTGTGAGATCATGTCAGTCTACATATACATACTAAAGCTGTCTACACAGTGGTTTAATATCTAAACAGATGGGTGTGCTGGTAGCAAGTATCTTTAGCAATTCTCTTTACGTATAGCTTAAAGTAACTTGCATACGAGTCGAGACAAGATTTATTGCAGCAATAAGATAATTATTAATGATGTCATACTGATTTGTGACTTCCACTTAATATATGCTTTAATAAATATAAATTAAACTCGACGGGCTGTCTGCGCGGGCGCAGCTTGACTGACACACGCTCGATGTTCAGTGGAACACCTGATTTAATTCTAAGCAGCTATAAGTACATACATACCTACATACCGACGTGTTTGATCATATGGGTCGAAGATAGCATGTTGATTTTTTTATATAATATATTAATATAGCAACGATCTCAGAGGAAAAATCTTTGCATTAAGCATTTAGTGAAGATTAGTACCTACATAATATGTTATGTCTAATACTTTTTCGTTCATGTTAGTTCTACTTTTGGACTCGGTTTTCTTCTCAGAGTAAGAGGGTCAAGGCCAAAGTCTGGCACCTTGGCCAAGTTCGGGTTGGCAATCCTAACAGGAGACTAAGAGATGTGTGCTAGGAATTGAACTTAGAATCCCCGTAGTGTGAGGCCGAATTTTAAACCACTGGGCATGACTGCTCTTTTTATTGGTCACTAGACGTCTTATTAAAATATTGTTATTCACATAAGTAGGTATAAATGCAGATTGTTTTACACCCGGATATAGAATAAACACTTGAGCTCATCGTACAAATATTTGTGTCAAAAGACACGGCGACGGTGACCACGTACCACCAGATGGCCCGCCCGTGTGCTCACCTTGCCATTTTAATATAACAAAAAAAAACCCAATAGCATATCCATTACGAAAAAATATGTTAGGTCCTACAATCTTTATGCCATAGCAACATTCAAGTCAGCCAGAGACAAACAATCAAAGCAACGAACGTAACAAAAAACATGCGTGCGTACAAAGTACACATGTCAGAAGTGAAACTTCTTTGGCGAACTAATTTATAAATCTTGTTT